>MU735822.1:8386-19511 GCA_026770625.1 Nicotiana glauca
GTGCGATAACCCAACAATGCAAAGGGTAGCTTTTCATGCCACTGTCTGGACCCTTCTACCATTTTTCTCAAAATCTTCTTTACGTTTTTGTTGGTTGCTTCAACTGCACCATTCGCCTTAGGACGATATGGGGTGGAATTACAATGTGTAATATTGAACTGTTGACATACTTCTTTCATCAAACTGCTGTTAAGATTAGCGCCGTTGTCTGTGATGATTACCTTTGGGATCCCAAATCTACAGATGATATGGGAATGGACAAAATCCACTACTGCCTTCTTGGTCACTGACTTGAAAGTCTTGGCCTCTACCCATTTGGTGAAATAATCAATGGTTACCAGAATGAACCTATGACCGTTGGAAGCTGCCGGCTCAATAGGTCCAATGACATCCATGCCCCATGCAACAAATGGCCAAGGTGCTGACATTGTATGCAATTCTGTTGGCGGAGAATGAATCAAATATCCGTGCACCTGACACTGATGGCATTTCCGTACGTAGCTAATACAATCACGCTCCATAGTGATCCAATAATATCCTGCTCGTAGAATTTTCTTTGCCAATACATATCCGCTAATATTTGGCCCACAAACTCCGACATGGACCTCTGTCATTACTGTCATGGCTTGACTGGCGTCTATACATCTCAACAGTCCCAGATCTAGGGTCCTTTTATACAGCACTCCTCCACTGAGGAAAAACCCATTTGCCAATCGCCGAATGGCTCTCTTTTGATCTCCGGTTTCCTGCTCCGGATATATTCCTATTCGGAGGTATTCCTTGACATCATAAAACCATGGCTCGCCATCCATTTCTTCCTCTATCATGCTACAATAAGCATGTTGCTTGTGAACCTGAATATGCAATGGGTCAACATGAACCCTATCTGGGTGGTGCAACATTGATGCTAAGGTGGCCAATGCATCGGCGACTTCATTGTGAACCCTTGGAATGTGTTTGAACTTCACCGATCGAAATCGCTTGCTCAAATCGTGCAAGCACTGTCGATATGGTATGAGCTTCAAATCCCGTATTTCCCATTCACCTTGAATTTGATGTACCAAAAGGTTCGAGTTCCCTAAGACCAAAACGTCCTGGACATCCATGTCTGCGGCTAACCGTAACCCCAAAATGCAGGCCTCATATTTAGCCATGTTGTTGGTACAATAGAAACGCAGTTGCGCCGTAACAGGATAGTGATGTCCTGTTTCTGAGATGAGTACCGCTCCTATTCCAACTCCTTTTGAATTTGCGGCTCCATAAAAGAAAAGCCTCCATCCTGGTTCCTCAGTCGACTCTACCTCGTCTATATGCATAACTTCTTTATCGGGGAAATACGTCCTCAATGGCTCGTACTTTTCATCAACAGGGTTCTCAGCTAAATGATCAGCCACCGCTTGGGCCTTCATGGCCGTCCTCATCACATAGACGATGTCAAATTCTGTGAGTAATATCTGCCATTTCGCTAACCTCCCTGTGGGCATAGGCTTTTGGAAGATATATTTCAACGGATCCAAGCGTGAAATGAGATAAGTAGTATACGATGACAGATAATGTTTTAACTTTTGTGCCACCCAAGTTAGGGCGCAGCATGTCTTCTCCAGTTGAGTGTACTTAATCTCATATACTGTAAATTTCTTGCTGAGATAGTAGATGGCTCGCTCCTTCCTCCCTGTACTGTCGTGTTGCTCTAGTATGCAGCCGAACGAATTCTCCAGTACCATCAGATAGAGAATCAATGGTCTTCCTTGTTCGGGCGGAACCAACATGGGTGGATTTGACAAATACCCCTTGATTTGGTCAAATGCCTCCTGACATTCCGTCGTCCATTCTATTGCAGCTCTTTCTTCAACAGAGGAAATATGGGCTCACAGGTTGCCGTAAGTTGAGCAATGAACCTGCTGATGTAATTTAATCTTCCCAACAGACTCATCACCTCTGTTTTGTTCTTCGGCGGCGGCAAATCCTGGATGGATTTGATCTTTGAGGGGTCCAACTCAATACCTTGCCGACTGACGATGAACCCTAGTAGCTTCCCCGATGGAACCCCAAAGGCACATTTGGCCGGGTTGAGCTTAATTTCATACCTTCGAAGTCTTTGGAAGAACTTCCTTAGGTCTGCGACATGGTCTTCTTGACGCCTGGATTTTATGATCACATCATCCACATACACTTCGATCTCTTTGTGTATCATGTCATGGAACACAGTAGTCATTGCTCTCATGTACGTTGCCCCAACATTCTTCAAACCGAACGGCATTACCCGGTAGCAGTAAGTTCCCCATGGCATAATGAAAGCCGTCTTTTCTGCATCTTCTTCATCCATTAAGATCTGATGATATCCTGCATAGCAGTCCACAAAGGATCCAATCTCGCGCCCGGTGCAATTATCGATCAAGATGTGGATGTTGGGCAATGGAAAATTATCCTTGGGGCTCGCCTTGTTGAGATTGCGGTAGTCAACGCATACCCTGATCTTCCCATCTTTCTTCGGCACTGGTACCATATTGGCCAACCAATCGGGATATCGAGTGACGCGAATTACTTTCGCCTGTAGCTGCTTGGTCACTTCCTCTTTGATCTTCACACTCATATCTGTCTTAAATTTCCTCAATTTTTGCTTGACAGGAGGGCATGCCGGGTCGGTGGGCAATTTGTGAACCACTAGGTTGGTGCTTAATCCTGGCATGTCATCATATGACCATGCAAAAACATCTTTGAACTCAATGAGGGTTTTGATTAATTCCTCCCTAATGCTTGGCTTAATGTGGATGCTGATTTTGGTTTCCTTGACATCGTCTGCATCCCCTAAATTGACAGCTTCAGTGTCATTCAGATTAGGCTTTGGTTTCTCTTCGAACTGGCATAATTCTCTGTTTATTTCCTCGAAGACTTCATCCTCGTCATATTCGGATTCATTATTATAATCAACTTCTTGTACAATTAAGTCAAAGTCAGATTGATATTTTAGACTAGGTTGAAGATCCGTTGAGCATGCTGTGTCATTAGAACCAGTAGAAAAAGAACTGTTCAGAAAGAAAAAGAATAAACAAAAATTATAATAGGAAAAGGAAAGGAAATTTTTATTTTTTTTATAAAAATGCGGAATAACAAGAGTTTCACACTTTACTGAATACAAATAAAACCAAAATTGGATTACAACTCTGGAATAATCCAGGAAAGAAGAAAGAAAATCCAGAGCCTACTACCAAGACTCCCTTCTAGTAGGAAGAGGAGTAATCGTCCAGTTGTTGATATTGGTCTTAGGCCCCATGAATTGTATGTCTGCTCTGCTGGAACCCTCTCCGACTTCTATCACGTGGACATCAGCGAACATCATTTCGAAGCTCTGATCCAAGTCCCCATCCATCCCAATCAGTGGTCCGAGAATCTTCGGGACCGACGACCCCTTGGCACTTGCTTTAACAAAAGATCTGGAAAGGTGTGGAACTGGCTTGGGAAGAACCCAAACTTTTTCCCTCATTTTCTTGGCTCGCTGTACATCTGCCATACTAGGTTTGAACCCCAGTCCAAAGGTCTCTAAATTTTTGGGCAAGGATATAGGTTGAACAATACCCTGAAGCTTGGCCCCCAAACCTTTTCCTGGCACGAACCCATTACCCAGCATCTCTGAAACCATCATGACGGTTGCGGGAGCCATCCTGGGGGGTGGGAGGTTCTCTCCTTCTGAAATTTTATCCATTGGAACCCTGTCGAAAACCTGGTACACCCATGGACCTTTGTCGTCATTAGTCTCTATGAGTGGCACAATATCATCTCCCACAAGGCTTGTACCGTCATCCCCGTGCACCATTATCTCCTACCTGTCCCATTCGAATTTCACCATATGGTGTAATGTAGAGGGGACATCGTTGGTAGCATGGATCCAAGGTCGCCCAAGTAGAAGATTGTATGATACTGCCACATCAACCACCTGGAATTCCATGGTGAACCCTACTAGACCAATGGTCAATTCCAGTATGATGTCCCCCACCGTGTCCGTACTACTTCCATCGAAACCTCGGACACAGACGTTGCTTTTGTGAATCCGGTCATGATCAATTTTCAGCTTGTTCAAAGTAGTTAAAGTACAGATGTTGGCGCTGGACCCATTATCAACTAATACTCGGGTGACCATCGAGTCTTCACATTTCACAGTCAAATACAAGGCTTTGTTGTGTTCTGTACCCTCTGGAGGCAACTCATTATCAGAGAAGGTGACCCGGTTTACTTCGAATATTTTGTGCACTATCTTCTCCAGGTGATTTACAGAGATTTTATCCGGAACATGAGCCTCGTTCAGGATTTTCATCAGTGCCTGGCAATGATCGTTGGAATGAATCATCAAAGATAGTAATGAAATTTGAGCTGGGGTCTTTCTTAACTGTTCCAAAATGGAATAGTCTTGTGTCTTCATTTTCTTTAGAAACTCCTCAACTTCTTCTTCTGTTACCGGCTTCTTTGCCACTGCTGGATTAGACTTTCTTAACTTGACGGGAGCAAAGCATCTTCCCGACCGAGTTAACCCCTGAGTCTTACATATCTCCTCTTCCACTTGCTTGCCTTTGTATATTACCGCTGCCTTCTCATACTTCCAAGGCACAGCCTTGCTGTTAGTCATCGGCAGTTGGACTACAGGCTTGATGACGACTGATTCCCGACAAACTCCCTTTACAACAAATACGGGTGCGGATGATACTCCTGTCACTACCACTCTGGTCGCTTCTGGTTTCTTTGGAATAATGACTGGATTTTTCCCCAGGTTTAACCTATGACTTCTCCATCTGTACCCCTGCTTCTTTATCAATCGGCTTTTATTTTGGGATGGCCCGGATCATCATCACCGTTTGCAATGGTTTCTTTATCTCTCCCCCTCCACGTACGAGCTCAATCATATGAGCTTCGCGGTGTGCTGGTATTGGGTTCTGATTGATGTTGGGTGCCTCTGGTGCCTGGACCTCGATCTTGTTGGCATCAATGAGATCATGTACTGCATGTTTCAATTTCCAACATTTCTCAGTATCATGCCCTAGCATTCCCGAGCAGTACTCGCAGCTTTTCGATTGATCTACATTCTGGGGCGGGGGATTCGGCATCCTATGCTTGACAGGACTCAACAAACCTAACTGCCTTAATTTGTGGAACAAGGCGGTATAGGTTTCTCCCAATTCAGTAAAGGCTCTTTGTCTCTGATGCCTTTCATTTCTAGAAGCTTGATTTCCAAGGAAACCTGCCCCTGGAGGGTTCCTGTAGGCCCTTGGCGGAGGATAGGCATTTTGGGGTGGTGGGTATGTGCTATGCAGAATTGGGTAGGTGTTTTGTGGAGGTGCATATGCGTTTTAGAGATCCGGCGTGCGCCATTGCGGGCGCACCGATGGTTGAGTGTATGTCTGTGCTTGGTACACGGAAAAGTGGGGCTCCTGCTGTGGATAGTAGTGTTGTGGTGGGCTGTGTAGGGAATATGGATAACTTGGATTGTGGGATCCGGGTTGGTCGTAGTATGGTTTGTTGGCCCTGGACCACCTGCCTGCATCAACCGTGGTGACTTCTTCTTTCTTTTTCCTCCCCAGTGCACCTCTTGTGCCGCTCTGAATAGCCTGGGTTGTTGCCTTAAGTGCTGAGTAATTCAGGATTTTATCGGACCTTAGTCCTTCCTCTATCATAACCCCTATCTTTATTACTTCATTGAAATATTTTCCAACCGTTGTCACCAAGTGACCAAAGTAAGTTGGGTCCAGCGTTTGTAGGAAGTAATCCACCATTTCCCCCTCTCTCATGGGAGGATCAACCCTAGCTGCATGTTCCCTCCAACGAAAACTAAACTCGCGGAAGTTTTCTCCCGGCTTCTTCCCAGTCCTCAGTGACGTGAGACGGTCAGGAACTATCTCAAGATTGTATTGGAAGTGACCTGCGAAAGCTTGCGCTAGGTCATCCCAAGTGTACCACCTGCTGGGATCTTGTTTGGTATACCATTCAAGCGCCGATCCGCTTAAGCTTTGACCAAAATAAGCTATCAGTAGCTCATCTTTTCCACCCGCCCCTCTCATTTTGCTACAAAAGCCACGTAAATGTGCCATAGGATCGCCGTGCCCCTCATATAAGTCAAACTTGGGCATTTTGAACCTTGCTGGTAACTGGACGTCGGGGAAAGGGCATAGATCTTTGTAAGACACACTGACCTGATTGCCCAACCCGTGCATGCTCCTGAAGGTTTGCTCCAGGCTCTTGAACTTTCTCATTACCTCATCTTGTTCCGGGACCTTTGCCGGTTTTTCAATCTCTGCCGGGATTTCCAAGTGAGGATTGCGGGTATAGGGTTCCGGAGCATTAAATGTAGGTTCAGGGGGATAATATTGAGTGTCATGAGCCTGAAACAACGTCTCACTAGTTGATCTTTGCAGGGTGGTAGGTGGAGGTCCCATAAAAACAGGAATGCTTGGTGGTGGGAACTATTGATTGGGAGGTGGAACTAGGGTATCATAGGGGCTTCTCCCCTGATAGTAATGATGATTCGGTGGGTTTGTTGAAGGGCCAGGGTGAGAGTATCCTGGCATATGCCCTAACGTAGGAGTAACAAGTGGTTCAGGGCTCTTTTGCACTATGGCCAGGGCCAACTGCATTGCATTCATTTCCAACCCCATCCTTTCTATCTTCTCCATTGCCTCTTTCAGCAATTCGCTCACTGGCCTCTCTTCCTCGGCGCTATGTTCTGAAGTAGACATGCTTAGTGATATAGGTCCTTTAGATCTGGTTCGGTAATGATGTGATGCCAGAACGCTCTAACAACTAACTGTCTGGTATTGGAAAACAGCAAACTTGTTAGCATCAAAGTTTTAACAGATTTGGCAATCGCACATTGGGGATGCAATGTTCCTAAGCAGTTAACCATTTCTAACATGTCTTTGATTCTTATCACATGCGTCAATCCAGCTTTCTTATTTCTGTGCCTCTTTCAAGTGACTTTTAAAATAAAATAAAAACTTTACTCGTTATTATTACTCCCTTCTGTTTCTCTTAGTAGTGGTCGAATCTTATGTGGATTGCCTACGTATCATGTCCCCGCATGAATCAGACCGAGCGTAGTTCGGGTGGATAAAGTTGTGATGAAACTTTGGGATTTTTATAACAAAACTCCTTTGATTACAAAACATGGCTTACAATAAACTCCGAATAAGAAAATACTTGACCCATACAAAACCTGAACAACATGACAAAACTAAACTCTCAAAATTTCAAAAGTACAACATTCGAAACATTATCCTAATGCCCTAAAATTTCTCGGGGTCCGCGAGGCATCGTTCGGCCTTGCCGCAGACCTTGGCGTGAGATCTCTGTGCAGTCCTTTTAACTCTTTCATGATTTGGTGAACATAATCCATAACTGAGGCGAAAAGGGTAGTGCGGGGCATTTGCTCACACGCTAGACACTTCATGGTGACGTAATGCCCGATCTCTTTGATTCTATCCTTGACCCTATCTCTTTCTCTGAGCAGTTGTTCTATCCGTTGATTCTTCGTCCCCAATATCTGAGCATTGCCGGTGACCTGTTCTAGGAGCCTATCCACTTGTTTTTCCATCCGCGCCATCAAGTTGTAGCAACGGTCTCTGTCTGCCCTAGCGTCCCGGGCTTGTTTGAAAACCCGCTCCCTGAGGGTAGTATTCGCTTCCCTTAGGTCAGTGATGATTTCCATATAATTTCTTTCTATTTGTTGCAGATGAAGTGCCCGTTGCTGCACTCCTCTTCTCCATCTAGTCCGAATCCTTGCTATCTTGGCTTTCGACTCTTCCAACTCCCTTTGGATATCAGCGACTTGATTTTCCAACCCTTTTATCAATATTTCGTCTGATCGACTCCTTAGGTGTCTGTCGTCATCCATTTTCATTTGCCGAATTTGAGCTTTCAAGAATTCATTTTCCTATGCCAGTTTCTTTTTGTCTCCTTCACCGGCGGTAGCTTGCATACTCTTTTCAAATTGCAGGTCCTTGACCTGCTGTTCCATCTTGCCAATCTTTGCCCTGTAGCCTTCTTCCTTTGCTAACCAATCCCACTGTTCCTGTGAGGACTCAGCAAAATCTTTGAGGTGAGGCCTTTTAGTTGTCCTCTGGTGCTCAAGTTCTCTCTTGTACCATGCGAGGTATTCTGATGATACTTCGCCTTTGGATCGATCTCGCACATGAGTATATATCTTCAGGGTTTGACATTCATTCCAGATTTTCCGGACTAATGCTTCAGGGAACTGTCCCCCAGGTCCAATTTCGACCACCTAGCTGCTGAGGTCCTCTTCCTTTGGGACTATTTGGCACCGCCCCAGCTGTCTCAATACTCGGTATGGCGCGTATCGCTGAATGTTGTTGAGGCCCATCAGTAATAAATGTGATTCGGCGGCCGACATGTATATGATTTCATTTACGGGTAGCCATCCAAATGTCCATTCTATTTTGCTTGCTGGAACTGAACGC
The DNA here is from genome assembly GCA_026770625.1 of Nicotiana glauca. Classification (NCBI taxonomy): domain Eukaryota; kingdom Viridiplantae; phylum Streptophyta; class Magnoliopsida; order Solanales; family Solanaceae; genus Nicotiana; species Nicotiana glauca. The sequence goes on from MU735822.1 coordinate 16,846, forward strand.
AGGAGTTTTACCCATCTAGTGGCCCCTTCTGGCAAGCTGCATCCCCCGACCCTTGTAGGGAATTCTTCTATACAAGTTTTTTCTGATGAACCATATCTCATGAACTGAGGGAGATGGCACAAGTGCTCAATCATCCACATTTGGAGCAACACATTGCAAGCCTCAAAGAAACCACCTCCAGCTTTGCAAAGAGTAAGGGCACGGGAGATGTCTGCTATTATCATTGGTGCTAGAGTGCTGTTGTCTTGCTTGAGTAAAGTATTGACGACCCCCGCAACTTGTATATTAATTTTCCCATCTTTCTTAGGGAATACCAGTAGACCTAAGAAGGCTATCATAAAAGCAATACACCTATGTTCTTCCCATTTCAACCGGTTTTCCCCACTGCAGATTTTGCTCTCAGGTTTGTTGAATCCTCCAAGATGACCATATCTGTCATATAGAAATTCCAAAGTACAAAATCCCTCCGATAAATCTGGGTTGTGTACAGTTCTGCGAATTTTTACAGTGTCTAAGAACCTGTGTACGGTCAAGACCCGTGGTGCAATAAGATACTGTTCCCTCATAGGGATTTTTGGACCCCCAATGTACCCTGCCAGTTCTTCCAGTGTCGGCGTGAGTTCAAAGTCCGAAAAGTGAAACACATTGTGTGCTGGATCCCAGAATGAGATCAACGCTCGTATGATGTCTCCTCTTGGGTGAATATTTAGTAACCTGACTAGATCCCCCAAGTATAACTTGACTGCGTCTTGCCCCTGCTTGCCTAAGTCGTTCCACCACATGTGCAAACCCAAAGGGATCCTGTTTATGATAGCTTCAGTTGGATTCTGACCTGTGCTCATTCTGCACATTTATTAAGGTGATTCAGACGAAAGTAAAACCTTTATTTGACTCAAAAATAAATAAACTACTTTTTCTCTTTCCAAATTTTAAAGATAAGACAGGCTGGCTTTCCAAATGCGGCCTTTCAGCACTTCAAAAATGAAGATTTTAAGACTGCAGGGGTTAACCGGCCATAATACCAAAAAACTGACTAAAAGTGGCTATTAATGCAAAATCAGCCTTTCGGTGTCCCTTTCGGGAATATTCGGCTATTTTCGACAAAACAGCATCACCGACTTATTTATGACTATTTTTCTTTTCTTTTCTTTTTTTTCAAAATTAGAAAACCTGATATTGCAAACACGGCCTTTCAGCGCCTCGGGGACGAAGATTCTACGGCTGTGTGGTTCAATTGACCAAAACTCTAAAAATTATGACCCAAGGTGGCCGTTTATGCAAAGTCAGCCTTCCAGCGTCCCTATTGGGAACAATCGGCTATTTCTGACAAAGGCGACACCACCCAACTTATTTACAAAAGGGGAGGTTGGACCCGATGAGGGTTGCCTGCCGAAACAAACTACTTTTTAAAAATAATGCCATTTCCTTTTCTTTTATTATTTTATTATTATTATTTTTATTTGTTATTTTATTAGCAAGCAACACGAACTATTTTTGAAAACAAGACTATTTTTTTTCAATTCATTGGCATATAAAACGAACTATTATATTTTTTCATTTTATTGAAAATAACATTTTTTTTAATTCTCAAAATCCAGTAGAGTTTTGACACTACTTGGGCATTGCTTTGTTTCTAAAAATGAGTAGTTATCTATACTGTTATTTTTCTTTTATTTTTCTTTTTTTATTTTTTTTATTTTCCTCAATATTTGAAAGCTGGTCAGCATGCAAGTCTGAAACAAATAAATGCGTAAAACAAATAGGATGTAGCAGGATGGTCTTTTCATTTCAGGTTGCCTGTCCTAGATGGACCCAACCCCTGTGTTGAGTCCCCTAAGTCAAATGCAACATGATGCAAATAAGCGTTCCTACTAGGGATTCGGCATGAAGTCAAGTTTTTCTAGGTTAGAAACCTAGGTATGTGTTCTAGACAGTGTACCCGAGCGGACAACTCGAGTCGGGGAGGGGGCTACGTACCGGGGACCCGCGAGATCGTCCGGCTTTGTAACTTGTCCGAGCCCTTTCTTATTTCAAGGTATTGACACTAACAGAATAGGGAGTCTCAACCAGTAAGCACATCCCCGGAGGTAAGGAGAGAAGGGTTCGGCACAGTTTATATGTACAATTCAAATAATATCAAAGCGGTAAAAAGCATTTAGCACATACAACATGAAACATTTAAAAAATCAGATAATATACACTCCAAATACAACAAATACTCCAAGCTCGAATTCTTGAACCCTGAACCAGAGATTCTGGGTTAGCATCCCCAGCAGAGTCGCTAGAGCTATCACACCTCCTTTTGGCGCTACCGCACCCCGCGAAGGGCGTGGTAAAGGGAGTTTCCAATTAAAGAACAATCGAAATGGGATTTATTAAGATTCAGAGTCTCCACTTGGGAGATTAATGGTGTCCCAAGTCACCGGTTGAGTCCCGAATCGAGGAAAAGATTGACTCTGTATTACAGTCCGCGAACCAGAAATCCGGATAAGGAATTCTATTAACCCGGGAGAAGGTGTTAGGCATTCCCGAGTTCCGTAGTTCTAGCACGGTCGCTCAACTGTCATATTTGGCTTATCTATCTGATTTTATAACATGATTTAATTTATGTGCAAATTTTAATTTTTAACCGCTTTTATTATTATTATTTTAACAAAAGAATTGCA
>MU735822.1:34449-44563 GCA_026770625.1 Nicotiana glauca
CGTCGCGGGCCTTATGCACCATTAGGCCCAGGACCGCCAGGACCGGCCCGCCAGGACCGTTTGGCCCGTTTAGCCCGCGGGCCCGGTCCGGTCCCGGGCCAGGCCCAACCCACCATACAGCCTTATTTCAGACACTGGGGCTGGACCGAGTTGTGCTGAATTGGGCTTGACCGGGCAACGGGTTTGGAGGGGGTTTTGGGCTGGTCTTTGGCCCAATAACTGGGTAGCCTGATGTCTCCCTCTCTTTTTATTTATTCTTTAATTAAGCCTTTAAAATAATTTATTTTCATTTTATTTCTTAATTTTGTGATTTCTGTTTTGTTTTATTTTTTGTTAAAAGCAAAAATTAAAACAATGACTTGAATTAAGCTAAAATTAAATTAATTAATTTTCCTAAGACTAACTAAATCCCAATTAAAGAAATAAAGTTAAACAAAAATGTAAAATAGCTATTTTTGGTTATTTTTCTCTTATTTCAATGATGTTTCATAAATCTAAAAATCTAAAATTAAGTCCTTCATGCAAGTGTGCTATTTTGTAATTTTTTATTTTTATGACAATTAAAAATGCACATAAAAATGCCAACAAAACACAAAATCATGCAATTAATTCCTAAAAAAATCAAACAATGAAAGAAAAATCCTAATTCTAATGAATTTTATAGGAGTAATTGATCAAGGCAAAAATCATATGCTCACACCAATTATAGACTATATATAGCCTCATCCCTTTCACAAAAATTGTCCTAATTTTATTTGGCACAAACTTTAATAATGAAGCGAAGGCTTTTGAGATATATTCTTAAATAGCAATTGTGTGGGTAGAACTTTTGAAACTTATGATCTTAAACCTGCTATAATATTTGTGTGGCTATAAATACTTTTTATTGAGAAAATATTAAAATGTGTCAATCTTTTTTAAACGGATTAATAAAGAAATATTGTCAATATTTTTTAAACCGGGAGTAATACTAGGTCAAAGAAGGGATTTTTCAGTCCAAACAACTTGCTTTGAGGAGTGTGGAAACAAGATATTCATGTAACGGAAAAAGAAAGAGAGAATTTTTTTTTTTCAGTTTAGACAACGCAAAAAGTTGTAATATGATAACACAGAATTTGGATAAAACAATATGAAGTCATAGAAATGGAAATTTAAACACACAAAAAATCCTAAAAGATTTTAATTTTTATCAAATATGGACAAATAAAAATTTTACTCCGAAGGAATCACTTCATGAATCAATTTTGATTGATTGATTTATGCCTTTTTATATATGGAAAAAGACAACTTATATTTAGAGCAAAATCAACACAAAATTCCTTTTCATCTTCCATAATTAATTGACTAAACTCATTGCATAGTCAAAGTCCTCTCCTTTCTCATAATTGAAAAAAAAATCTCATTTGTCTTGTCTTCCAATAAGTCAGCCATGTGTGAAAAAGACAGCCTTGACCAAAATTATTTGGAGAAAAAGTTTAAAAAGAAAAAAGACAATAGATAGATAAGGAATCTTGAAAACAAGAATATTCATAAGCAAATAAAAACAAGAAGAGAAAACAATGTTTTAGAATGTGAACTGAAGACTATTGTCATCTTTCACTAAATTAAACTCTTTCTACCAACAACGATCATGATGGAGTACTGGTTTTCATCATTAAATATAGGTTTTGGGTTCGGATATAGAGTAGTTTTTATTAAGAAGCACTTTACCTTATAATGAGATTTTACGTCGCAAATTCAATTTTTAATCGAATATTCTAATGTGAATATACCGGATACCGGATGAAAAAAAGTCTTCCTTTCAAATTCTACTTTGATTTCTGTAGTCAACACTCAACAATTGTCTACAATTATTACATTGCTTGATTGCTCTTTATATACCACATCTTCTTTCCTCAATCAGGGCACATTCTAATAATTAAGACTAGCAATAGCTTCATCTGATTTTCTCAAGTAATTAATCCATACTTTCCTAATGGCATTCTTGTTCAGGCGCTTAGTGCCCAAAACTATTGCCATGTGAGTTAACAACTACCTGCTTTTTATCTTTCACATCAATATGTAATTGTGCATGTCATTTATTCTTATTGAGTTTAATTAACTTCTTACGCTTTTGTGTTGTTTGATTTGCAGAAGATGCATAAACACAACTGCAAGGAAGCCGCCAAGGCCAATAGTAGAAACTAAACCACCACAACACAACATAGTTATTGATCAAATCAAAGACAAGAAAGAGATTTTGATGACTGAGGAGAAGGGTAACAAAAAGCTCCAAGACAATAATCCCATGGTCAAGACAAACTAATAACATTATTAAAAATAATAAGTCATTTGTACTTGCCTGATTTCAGACAAGGTGGTAACTAATAGATTCAATATCATTGAGCTTCTTCTTTTTTTACACTCATTAGTCTAATGTTTTTTTTTATGACCGTGGTGTCCAGACCAGCTTGCGCGCACCTTGACTAATTTCATGGCTACTTGCGACCTCCATTAGTCTAAAGTTAGTGGAATACAAACTGGTTATTATTGGTGAAACTAGTAGCAACAAAGTGGTCCCTTTTTCTCCCAACAAATTACTAGTAGTGCGATCTTTTAATTATTCTGTCATTCGTGCTTGTATTGTTCTTCTGTTCCTTTGCCTATCCTATTAGGTAAGCTTGTAAACGAGCAAAAGCATAGCATTTATGATTGTTTAATAGGCTTGCATCCAAGTAAAAAGAGAGGGAAAAAGTCTCTATTGGTTGCTGTGAATGTTGTATGTACAATATTTATAAAGTTACTAGTTAGTTTGTGTATGTCAAGTTATATAATATACGCTTTTGTAAAATAATTTAACATAAATATTTTGAAATGAGCTAGCTTTGAGTAAATAGTTATATGTCATAGAATAAATACAAAGTTTCTGATAATAATTAATGTGAATCATTATCGTGTACGGCAAGTTATGTAGACCACGCTTTTGTAAAATAATATATACTTCCTCCGATCCACAATAAGTAATCAATTTATTTTTTTATTTTGGTCCAAAATAAGTGTCTATTTATGTAATCAAGAAAAAATTCAATTTATTTTTTCAAAATTGCCCTTATGTACGTATCCCTAAAAAGTCTTTTACTCCTCACATTAACTATGATGCAATATTTAATTAAGGGTAGTTTAGTCATACTAACTATTTTTGTCTAGAATTTAGTATTTTTTTAATAGGTGTGCCCAAAGCAAATTGGTCACTTATTGTGGACCGGAGGGAGTACAATATAAATATTATTAACAGCTTTGAGTAAATAATTATACGTGAAAGAATAAGTATAAGTTTCTGATAATGATTAATGTGAATCATCGTATAATGATATTTTGTCAAGGTTAAAATGATTGGATATCATCTAATCCTACGAAAATAAACAATCAAAGTTTAATTGTTTCTTCTCATGATCTCAAATAATATCTAAATGAAAGTTTTATGGCCAAATACATACACAGCCCCTCTAACTTGACACGAAATTCCATCTTGGCACCTCATCTTAGCCAAGCTCCAATTGAACACCTCATGTACATCTAAACCGTGTCATTTGAACCCTTCAATGGTAAGCCGTAAAAGAATTGGAGCGCGTGAACTTTACACGAGGTGACCTGTCAAATGTAACAAATAAGGAAACACCACATGGCTTTTTAGTTAAACTAACGCCAAAAATAAGAAGAAAAAAGGCTTTTAGCCTAAAGAAAAAGACTAAAAACAATTTTTAAAGTACCCCCTTCTTGCGCATCTTCTTTTCTACCATCAACTCAGATTTTTACCCTTGCCGACATCAAAACCCTCCAATCCTTTTTGTCCTCCATCTACTATTAACTCTGTATTGGTAAAAATCTGACCATACGGCGATTACGAAACCAACTTCGTCCTAGTCGATCCACAATTGATGATTGATATGACCAGATTCTGAAATGATTACAATCAACCTCGAGACAAGTGACAGGGTTACGACCCTTCTGCGCTACGGAGGCGGATCCTCGATCTAACTACGACAATTTATTTTCAGCTCACGGAGTTCATAACTATAAATATCAAGAAAGAGAAGCATTGTATGAGGCTTCTTCTCCGACACTGTTCATGAGAGAGAAATACATAATGACACTCATGAGGGAAAAATAATACCATTGTAAGGCTCTGAACCTCTTCAAGGAGAGGCAGACCGAATCATTACAATCAATAAATTCTGCCAATATATTTCTTTCTAATTCTTGGTGTCTATATTTCAGTTCTATCATTTGGTCCAACGATTTATTATGATTTGCTATGATTTACCTTTGATTTATTTTAGTTGTTTTATGCTTACAAAGTATTCGATAATTTTTGAGCCAAACAAACTCAATACCACCACTTCAAAGTTCTAATTCCAATTCACAGACCATCTCTGTAAATTATTGAGAAAAACGAGCAACATATGGGTCTCACAATTTTATCATACACTACAACGAAAATTGAGAACAAAGAGAAAAGACAAAAGACAAATATGGTAGCGCAATTGCGCCGCTGATTTCATTAGGTGATAAATATTTTATTATTGTGGCAGGATATTGTAAGATCAATGCACAACATTTGAAGTATATTTATGTAAACATAACAATAAGCTCAATAATTTGTCACCAAATTGCAAGTTAGCATTTTTTGTCCATTTTTTGATGTCTTACAGAGGTTAAGCTACAATTGTATATTATCTACCTGTGTTGCCAAGAACGAAATGGGATGGAGATTCCTGATTTCCTCTTTGTTTTCTCAAAAGTTCTCAAATTTTTCTCTGAGCACAGTGAACTCACAAGCTTGTTATAAAATTTCTCTATCTCGATAGCTTAACTTCCTCTTTCTTTTTCTTTTGTTAAAAAATAATCGAAGAAAACAGTGATCTGTCAAGAAGAGATCGGAAATAAAAAGAAGAAAGGAGATGCGCCGGAAAAAAAAATGGTGACTTTTAAGGAGTGAGGCCCACTTTATATTTGTTAAAGTCATTTTACGCGCTTGATAAAAGTGAGAAACAAACATTGATCCATGCCAGCGTAATGTATTTAATTGTACAGTTTAATGGTACATAAAGTGTTCAATTGGAACTTGGCTAAGATGAGGTGCCCAAATGGAATTTCGTGACAAGTTTGAGGGGCTATTCATGTATTTGGCCGAGTTTTATTCATTCTTGTGATTTACATGTATGATTTTCCAAATAAAATTGTTTCATATCACCCCTACAAGTTAAAGTAAACTTTCACAAATATAATCTTTATACATGTAAGATGTAACCATAATATGTTATGTTATTGGTGGATCTCATTGTGGCAATGAAATAACAAAGTTAACTATAGCATTAACTAATGACATTCCTAAACACAACAAATATGCATTTAACGTTTATATCCAAACATTTATGAAAATAAGTTTCTCAACATTAGAAAAGGTAAAGGAAGATAAATAAGTAGAGAAGAAATATAACTTGATTTTTGTAGCATTTTCTTTTTTCTTTGAATTTTAATTTTTTCTTGGCTACACCATTTGTCACGTTGATTTGGGGACAAAGAGATCAAAATCTTATTTTTTGTTGCTTCTCACAGTCAATTGTTGTTTCGTTGCCTGTGTTGTGACAGACTTAGAATTAACACCACGACTTTTTTGCTAAAATATTTTGCCCAATCCATAGAAAGTGTCCAGCACTTTAGGACATTCTATTCTTTGTCTTCTACATTTCTGAATTTTTTTTCACGGTACAATTTGTGAAGTTTGCACTTACAATTTTCTGGTTGAAATACATGATCTTCTCTATAAACGAATCCCTATAATTCATATCCTATAATCCACATTCATCATGCAACTGACGTAGACCAGGGGCGGAGCCACCTTGTCCCAAGGGGTGTCAACCGACACCCCTTCGCCGAAAAATAACACTGCGTAAATAGGTATTTTTAAAAAAAAATTAAATATATACAAGGGGTTGACACCCCTTGACACAAGACAAACTCTTTGTGCAATGATCAAGGGGTGTCAAAATTTACACAAGGTTGCAAGTTCCATTCCCGATAGCAACAATATTTTTTATTTTGACACCCCTTTGTATAATTCCTGGCTCCGCCACTGACGTAGACCATTAGTTAAATAATGATAACACCCAAAACTTGGCTACTCAGCCAAGAGCAGTAACAGTAGGAAACCAAATTATAAATAGGAAACATTTGTTTGTAATGTAACTATTCTGAAGGGTTGCACCCCCTTCAGATAAATTTGATGCTCTTATTATTAAATAGGGTTAGATTTTTAAGGGGCATTTTTGTAATTTAACTTTTGACTTAAGAGCTTAACACTTTTAATATAGTATAGATTATAGAGTATTTATTTACCCTAGGGTAGAGGTAAGGTCTGCGTACACACTACCCTCCCCAGACTCCACTAAATGGGATTATACTGGGTTGTTGTTGTTGTATAGAGTATTTCATTGATAATGCGACACTTGAAGTTATAGATTTAAATATATGCTATTTCATTTATCCGGCATTAAAAGTTTTCGATTATAATAACCAATAAACTAGATAAATTAGTTAGTCAATTCAATTGAAGAATACAATAGGAATATTAGATAGCGCATAACCCTAGATCGTTTTCATTACATTGATATCATAAAAATCTGTTCTTCCTCGTTTCAAAGTTCATTATTTATATTTCTTTATTTTAATTAGTTTAGAATCAAATACTTCTAGGTTTAATTCTTGTATAGATAATTAGGATATTCTATTTTAGTTAATAGTTAATCACAAGTCCTCGTGTGATCGACATCCGACTTTTAGTCACTTTATTAATTGACGACCGCGTATACTTGAGTGTGTGTTTGGTCGCAACAAGTTTTTTGGTGCCGTTGTTTGGGACTTAGAAACTAACTAGTCTACTATGTTAGATTTTTACTTTTTGTCTATTCAAGTTTTGTTTTTGTTTTTATCTTTGTTTAATATTCACTATCTTTGTTGACATGGCTTCTTGGAATGAGAATTGATCAAATATCGGTTATTCTTATTATGATGATCCTTGTCCATACTGTGGAGGACGAAAAATTATCAACTAATGTTAATAGCAAGTAAAGGCATATGACAAATAAAAAGTGATGGAAATTAATGAAGCACAATCTAAGGAACCTCTTTGCGATATGTCTATCCTCCCAATCGACTCTGATTTTATCAATTTTCTTGATGGCCTTCAAAGTGTTCTCAGTTATTACGCTTCCTCTCGAATTCAAATGTCGAGTCCTTCAAATAGGAATTAGCAGCAGGAAAAGAAATTTCAGTATCCCAAAAAACAAAGAAGTAAATGAAGTTTAATTCAACATAGAGCATCATTAGTTAATTAATTAGACTAATCTATCTTTATAATTTTTTTAATAAATACTTTATTCTCTAAGCTTTAAATACATTAATAATTAGCACTCAATAGAGAATTTTGTATGGAAGGAATTAGCTTTTACAGAATAAATGTTTTTAAAGGCTAGTGCTTTAGTTGTTATGCATGTGGTCATTTAATTATGTCAAACGTTGTCGTGACAACAGAGGTAGTGAATTAGTAGTTTAGAATTAAAAAACTTAGGAGATTGGAAAAACAATAAACTTGTTATATAATGTAGAGTTCCACTATTGAAGTCCACAGCTTTCTTCATATCCTCTGCTTCTGATTGAACACAGCATTCACTCTCCAAGTTTCCCTGTAAACATTTTCACCTTCGCATTGCTCCTTGAATTGACAAAAGACTTTATTCCTCTACTTTTATTTTCATCCTACCTTTGCTTCCTTGTGCTACAAAATCCAGTCAAAAACATCAAAAGAAAAAAAAAGTTTTCATTTCTAAGCTTCCTTGTACTACAAAATCCAGTCAAAAAACATAAAAAAAAACAAAAAGTTTTTATTTCTAAGCTTTCATTTCCATCCTACCTTCGCTTCCTTGCACTACAAAATCCAGTCAAAAAACATCAAAAAAAAAAAAGTTTTTATTTCTAAGCTTTCATTTCCATCCTACCTTCGCTTCCTTGTACTACAAAATCCAGTCAAAAAACATCAAAAAAAAAAAAGTTTTATTTCTAAGCTTTCATTTCCATCCTACCTTTGCTTCCTTGTACTACAAAATCCAGTCAAAAACATCAAAAGAAAAAAAAAGTTTTTATTTCTAAGCTTTCATTTCTATCCTACCTTTGCTTCTTTGTACTACAAAATCCAGTCAAAAAACATCAAAAAAAAAAAAAATTATTTCTAAGCTTTCATTTCCATCCTACCTTTGCTTCCCTGTACTACGAAATCTAGTCAAAAACATCAAAAGAAAAAAAAATGTTTCTATTCCTAAGCTTTCATTTCCATCCTACTTTTGCTTCCTTTTACTACGAAATCTAGTAAAAAACATCGGAATAGAAAGGGAAAAAAAAGAGAGAGATTCTACTCAGAACCAAAGTTAGCAGAGTTCAGACTTCAGAGGATCGCACAGAACGACTTCATTTTTGTATTACAGTAGCCAGTGAAGAATTAAGGAGATAGCTATGGAAGTCTTATCTAAAGTTGTGGAAAAAGTTGGAGAGTGGTTGATCCAGCCATATCTCGTTTTGGTCGTTATTTGGGTTTTCCGGCCCGTTTTGGAAAAAGTCACTGCTTGGTTGAAAGAGAGAGTTAAGAAAGAGATATCAAAAGTTTGGGAAAAAGTTACTGATTGGTTGATTGAGGCAGTTAAGAAAGAGATAGCCAAGATCGGGTATTTCTTTTACTATGAGACGCACATCACATCTCTTGAAACTGAATCCAAGAAGCTGAAGGACATGAGAAGTAGGGTGCAGCAAAGGGTGATTGCTGCACAGAGGAACTTACAAGACATTTCCTCCATCAATTCTTGGTTAACTAGAGCTGAAAAGACAACTTCTGATGCGGATAGAATACTAGAACGCAGATCTGAGGTTGAAAGAGGTTGTTTCTATGGCTGGTTTCCAAACTTAAAGTCACGTTTCTTGCTTGGCAAGGAATCTGATGAAATTGCACAGAAGGCGACCAAACTTCAAACTGAAGGCGAACAGTATGATGATAAATTCTTCCATCCTGTCGAAACTGGAATTATACCTAGTAACTGTGGTGTGGAGCTTCAATCCAGAAAAGATAAGGAGGAAGAGGTTATGAAAGCTTTGGTAGATGAGAGTGTCTCTATTATTGGGATATGGGGTATGGGCGGTGTTGGTAAATCGACACTGGCTGAGAAAATCGGAGAATGGGCGAAGCACAAAAGCATGTTTGATGAGGTTGTCAAGGTAGATGTCGGTCAGACACTAGACTTGCACAAAATTCAGGGTCAGATCGCAGGAGGAATCGGTCTGACACTAACAGGGAACAATTTGTGCGAAAATGAAGATAAACTGATCTCAAGGTTAAGCGGCCCGGGCAGTGTCCTTGTAATCTTGGATGATGTGTGGAAGGCTCTTCAGGATGATGATCTAAAGAAACTTGGAATTCCCATCGGTGGCAACCACAACCATCGGTGCAAAGTGATATTGACAACCCGTCTGATAGAATATATACCACAGCGGAAGCAATAGCAGAATCTTATTCACGTGTAATCTAAACAACTAGCACATATGGAGATTTTAGGATTACCTCTTGAATCGTAAACACAACAAATCTATGTCGTTCTCCAGTTCCTCAGTTGAAAACGCACCAGCAGATTTCCACAGTCTTCTACTGTGTTACCCAAACAATAACCGAAATAGAGAATTTTGGGTGGGCAAAATTCTAGTAGAAACCGCCGTCAGAATCGTAAAAAAACGTCCAGCCTCTATATCCATATATATAGCTGCGTTTTTTAGGTCAAAACCGTTTTCAAAACCTATTAGGTTTCCTTCTCCCACTAAGGGACGGTTTCCACGTTTTCTTTTCCACTAAGTAACAGTTTCCACTATTTCCTATTATTTAGGCACAGTAGGGATCACATAATTTAATTAACAAGGCTTCCTATTATGATATTAATTTCGAAATTCTGAAATTAATTTCCACCATAATAAACTACGAATTATTCCACTAAAAATTCGTAATTGCACTCCTTAGTTCAATTTCGAAATTCTTCCATAA
>MDKF010667475.1:0-13789 GCA_026770625.1 Nicotiana glauca
TGCACACAAAAAAAATGACACTAAATTCACAACAATTGCAAACAAACTAAAAATTATTTTATTTTGAAATTTTTTAGGAGTAATTCTCATATGGCAAAAATTACGTGCTTACAATGACGCCATATCTTCAAGGCATGAACAATAGCAGCTAGCTCAAGGTCGTGGACAGGGTAATTCTTCTCATGTATCTTCAATTGTCTAGACGTGTAGGCAATCACCCTACCATCCTGCATCAGTACCGCTCTGAGGCCAACTCTCGAGGCATCACAATAGACAGTATAAGACCCCGAACCGGTAGGCAACATCAAGATTGGGGCTGTAGTCAAAGCTGTCTTGAGCTTCTGAAAGCTCACCTCGCACTTCTCTGTCCACTGAAATGGGGCACCCTTCTGGTTCAATCTAGTCATAGGGGCTGCAATCGATGAGAATCCCTCCACGAAGCGACGGTATAGCCCGCCAAACCAAGAAAACTGCGAATCTCTATAGCTGAGGACGGCCTGGGCCAACTCTGTACAGCCTCTACCTTCCTTGGATCCACCCAAATACCCTCACTCAAAATCATATGGCCTAAGAATGTCACAGAACTCAGCCAAAACTCACATTTTGAGAATATTGCACATAATTTCTTCTCCCTCAAGGTCTAAAGCATGGTCCTCGGGTTCTGCTCATTATCTTCCCGACTCCGGGAATACATGTCGATGCCCCCCTTTTTCTAAGGGCAAAATTGGGTTTACGGCATTATGGACAAAACAACTCTCATTCCCTTTTGAGGAATCGGATTATAAAATTTGAAGAGTCGCCACCTAATGATTATAGTGCATTAGGACACTTTAAAGAGAAGAAATGATTTTGAAAGAAAAACAAGAGTTCGGGTAAGGGCTTGAGATTATCTCGAGGGGGAGGTGTTAGGCACCCCTCAAGATCCACTAGTGTGGTTCACAGCCACGCTTTAATTGTGACTTTAAAAGGAAGGGAACACGTAAGGTTTGCACATAGTAGTTACAAATAAGTTTGAAAGTTTTAGAAAATGACATAAATGATTTAAAATAGAGAGAAGGATTAATTGGAAGGAAACATAAATTTAAGGAAACATTATACAAAATAAAGAAAAGGAAAGGGGTCCTAGGTTTAAATACAATATGGATCACATCAATGCAATACCCAGCAATCACTCCTCAAAGAGGGGTCGCACGAGATATTAGCGCACCGGTCATCATCTCCATATTCTACCCTTCCCGCCCCGTAAAGGTTATTTAAACGCGATTAGTCTTATTTACTTATTGCATGCTAGTACCCGTCCCAACCTATCAGTCCCGGGGTATTAGGACTTCTAATCCTAAAAGGGAAGAAAAGGGGTAAGGCATATATGTGGTTTGAAGGACAAAAATACTAATTTCGACGACCAAAACAACTAGAAAGTAAGGGGATTGACAAACAAACATACAAGGCTCAGATAAAACCCCGTAAGTCATATAGCATATAGTTTATCATGCCTTTCACATACTGGTTTGGTCTTTAAATTAAAACTTAAGCGGCTGACAGACTAGTTTAACACATAAAATCAGATAAAAAGTCTGTATTAGGCAACTCGAATCCAATTGTCAGAGATTGAAGTATTTTAATCGATTTATTCAAAAAACACTGGTTTCAAACAAGAGCCTAATGCAGAAGAGTTAAAACAGAAAGTTGAAAGTTGCAAAAGTTCAGAAATGACTGTGAAATCAGCATATTTGTTCGAGTGAAAATTTAGTAGACTTATGAAGAGGAGTTTTGAAAGTGAAAATACCTTAAAAGAAAGAGTGAGTTACAAGACTGTTTTGAAAAATAGATTCAGGAGATGAATAAAATTTAGGCAGAAGACCTAAAGGAATTGCTTCAGAAGAAAGACGCGAGTTTGAAAAGTTTAAGAGCATTGCATATTTACAAAATTTTAAAAGCATTATAGATTTATAAGCGTTTTTACTGAAAACGCTATGTTAAAGGCCAATTGACAGGTTGTGGTTACTTAAAACTGAATCAAGCAAGTTGAGACGAACCCCTATAGGCATGATATCTATAGCTGATTTTAAGCATTGTTATTAATTGGTAAAAGCGATTGTTTGACTACCCTATAATTTGCCTAACGCATATGCACTTCCTATATACATAGTTTCTATATGCAACTGATTGACATGAATATTAAGTCCTATAGGCAGGATTTCTAATGATGTACAAGATGATTAAATGCTGGTCCTATAGACATGGTATCTAGGTGACTGATTTAAACATATCTCCTATAGGCATGGTATCTAAGTGATTAAAACATTAACCTATAGGCATGGTATCTAAGTGATTAAAAACATTAACCTAGAGGCATGATATTTACCCCTTTATTGATGCAAAAAGTAAATACCTCCCACACCCTTTTTACTATATCTCCCCGAGCTCTTGTACAAAGATTATTTACAAATCAAACTGAAATTAAAGATACATCAAAAGCTAACAGCTGGATCCAAGCAGCCTAATTCAATCTTGATGTCTAACAACATGCGTTTAACCAATTTCGGGATCTAGATTTCCAAAGCCTTCTCTTATCTAAAGTGTTTCAGAGTTCCAAGGATCCTCAAGGGCTCCAGGCAGTGCTTACACTGTGGATAACAATTAGAGCAGAATAGTGCAGTATGGAATAGCCAGCCCTTAGGCAGCAAAGTTCAGAGGGAGCTCCAAGGTCCCAAAACATGGCTTACCAAAGGGGGGCAGAACTTAGAACTAGGAATAAGTGCAAAGTGAGAGAGGGATAAGGGAACCATAGCAAATGATAGTCATGCCCAGCCATGGGTGTAGACTGGCACACCCCTGACCAGTTGCTTGGTCCAAACAAATTAAGAGTAGACCTTAGAGGTCAGACCTGAGTCTGGATGGTGATTAGGACACCACCAGACTTGAGTCAAGGCTCAGCACATAAAGGGAGAAGGGAAGTGTGAATTGATTGAGTTAAAGGTTCAAAGGAACCTAGTTCAGAGTCATAGACAGCAATGTGAAGTGCTGCTATGTCTTGAACTACAACTCTCATACAAAGGGGTAAAAGGAAGGGGGTTCACATGAGAAAAGGAGCACACAGAGTTGCAGAAACATGATGAAGGAAAGCATAATAGCCTATAAACAGCCACATGGTGAAAGAAAGCATAACAGGCTAGAAAATAAACACATAGTGAAGGGGCATTATTTAACTAAGAATGACATACCAGATGCAAAGTACTAGAATAGCAGGACAATAGAGTAAGAAGGCAGAAAGAGACCAGCAGGAGCAAACTCAAGTCTTCGGCAAATACTTGAGAGTTCAAAGAGAACTTTGAGAATGTTTCAGAAAATAAAGGGAGAAGAGGAGCAAGGTGCTCAATACCATAAGTGAAAAAAGCAATTTTGACTGTGAAAGAGTGCAGAAAAGTTGTATTTTTGAATGCAGAAGTAATGCAGAGAAAGTAGAGAATTGAGAGTCTATGTGTCAAGCTTGTTAAGCCTTTTTCCTTCTTTTTTTTCAAGTGCAAAAGGGTGGCCCCCTTTTATAGTGCAGAAAACGTGTAGAAAGAGGTAAGAAAATAACTTTGAAAATCAGTTTCAATCCTTCAGTCAAGGGAATTGATTTCAAACGGGCAGGATAATTAAGGAAAGGGTTTGGTTCAAAATCTTTTCCAAAGCAGTACAATAAGGGTAGATACAAAGAACGTTATTTAAGGGAAATAGTTCGATAGTACACGGTTTGGACCAAATAAGGAAAGACAATCAATTAGCAGTCAGTAAAATTAGGGCTTGAGTCTTGGATCGAATGAATCCAGCCAAGAAAGGTGAAGAGAAACTTAATTTAAAGAAAATCATCAACAATCAATCAAACCCTTTTGAAAAGGGACACCAAATCAATCACAAGCTGGCCAAAGGCCTTTTGAAAGAGGAGAATTTGTCATATAAAAAGCATACAGACATGCACAAATAAGAGAACATTGTATAAAAAAATCTAGGATTATAGCAAAAGGTCGAGTCCAATTTATAGACTCTGAATGAGTTCAAGAGAGAACCCTAGGGTTCTGACATAGAACTCTAATCTGAACACCAGCTTAAACTTGTCAAAAACCCTAAATCCTAGGGTTTCTAATAGAGAGGAGGAGGTGAGCCATTGAAATGGACCCAGAGGTCTCTTTCAGAGACTTGCGCGAAAATAAACATAGAGAACAGTAGGAAACACATTCAATAGAAATCATGTAAGAAAATATGGCAGAGACGGTCATGCGAGTTTAGTCTAAAGGCAGAGGAAAATATAAAGTATAAAAAAAAGAACAGAAAAATCAAGTTCATGCGTAGTAGGGAAGAAACACATGAGATAAACACAGATGAAACACGCATAAAGAAAAGGGGAAGAAGAATCAGAAAGTTTTTCCAGAAACCCTAGTTTATGAAAAATCGAATAATTTCAAAAGAAAATTGGGAAAACCCCTGAAATATCGAAGATAACACAGATATAGCATAGATATAAGGGAAAACAAATAGGAAAACCTCGAATGTCTTTAGGACTTCTCAAAAACCCTAGAAACGAGAGGCTTGGAAGAGGTCTGGTCTGGAGTCGATCTGAGCCATAGCTAGGCTCTTAAGGCTCAAATATGTCGGAATGGGGCCGGAGAGGCCATAGAACCTCAGATCTGTGGAGGATCTGCTCGAACACCATCGAGTTAGAACCTCGAAATCTTCAACAAACATGACTCAGGAGTGAAGAAGAGTGAGCACAGGCCGTCCATGGCCTGAAAAGCCATGGACGTCGATAGGATTTGGTCGGAGAAGACGATAGGGAGCGGCTAGGGTTTTCGAGTGTTAGAGAGAGTTTGAGAGAAAGGGAGGGTTTGAGGGCGGCGGTCAAAGTGAAATGAGAGATAGGGTTAGGGTGATTTGAAATTAAAAAGGAAAGAGTGGTTGTGGGCCGTTGATCAAAATGATCAACGACCATGATTAAAAGATGAAACGGACGGGTTTAATTAAATGGGTAAAGGGCCGGGTTAAAATGTCATTGGATCGTCGATTTGGATTGGATTTGGGGTCAAAATTGAGATTCCCAAATAGGCTATAATTGAAAGTAATTGAGGCCATAATTGAAATAGCCAGTTTTTCCCTTTTGATTTTATAAAAATAATAAAAGAATGTTTAAAAATAAAATTAAAAGCACTGAGTTAGCAAATAATATGTAATTATTAAATTAAAAATATTGGGATTGATTTTGTAATTTAAAGTTTCTATTAAATTTGAAAGTGGGCTAAAATTGCAATTTTATGCAACTTAGTTTTAAAATACCAAATGGACTTGTAAAATTATACAAAAATCATGTAAATTATGTTTTGATGTAGATATGAGAATAAAATAAACTATTCTCTAAAATGGCAAGTTTTGGGAATCATTATTGGGATTTATGGTGTAAAAATAGGCCATAAACTAGTTTAAAAATCCTTTTAAAATGCCAAAATCTTTTGGGATGCTCATATATGCATACATATGCTATTTTGAAAGTATTTTGAGTATAAAATATATATGAGGAAAAATTAGGTATCAACAGCTGCCCCTCTTTACCCGAGAAGGATGAAAGAGTTGTCGGGTAAAGACAAGATGACCAATTTTGACCGGAAAAGGCGATTATAAGAGAATTTTGACCAGCGCTCTGATTTTTGAGCTGCCTACATATCCCTGGTTTTACAGGAATCAGGCCGTATGTAGTTCAGGAGCCATTAACGGAACATACCGATGGAGATTTGAAAGGACGGACGCGAGGTTTTGGAGAGACAAGAGGTACTTGGGTAGCCAATCGGCTGCGAGAATCGGAGTGGGATTGCTCCTGCTGAGACGGCCATTGCTAGCCGATGTACCTGCAAGTGAGCAATATAGGCGCATATCTTGCATAAACTTAAACGTGATGCAAGTTCCCATTGGACCATGAATGTTGTCCTTGGACGGTTAGGATGACGTCCTCGGACCATGATGTCCTGGGCCATGGAGCACAAAATTAAAGGATTCACAGGCTATGGGATGACATTCTCGGGCTATGATAATGGCGCTTCCAAACCATGATGCCTTTGAATAATGATATGTAAGATATAAAGTGGGGTCTGCGGGCCATGGCATGGTGTTCTCGGGCTATGAAGATGATGCCTCCGAACGATGACGCCTTTGGACAATTTGGCGATATTTCAACCCATGTGATGCAAGATTTGGTGGTATTTCAGCCGATGCAAAAGTGTAAATGGCGATGTTTCAGCCAACGGAAATTTAAATAAAACAGGCAATGTTTCAGCCGATATGAAAAATAAAAATGGAGATGTTTCAGCTGACAGAAGATTTAAATAAAGTTTGGCGATATTTCAACTGATTGCAAGATCTAAGTGAAAGTGGAGATACTTTATCCATGCAAGAAGGATAATTGGGCGTTATTTCAGCCATGCAAGATGGAGGTAGATCTTAACCTCGAAAGGCAGAAAAGTAGCCTTGTGCAATGAAGGAAATGCAGATGGAGACAACACTTAGTCTCAAAAGGCAGAAAGGTAGCCTTATGCAGTGCAGGAATGCAGATGGAGATAATGCTTAGTCTCAAAAGGCAAGAAGGTAGCCTTATGCGATGCAAGGAATGCAGATGGAGACAATGCTTGGTTTCGGAAGGCAGAAAGGTAGCCTTATGCAATGCAAGGAATGCATATTGAGACAACGCTTAGTCTCGAAAGGCAGAAAGGTAGCCTTATGCAATGCAAGGAATGCAGATAGAGACAATGCTTAGTCTCGAAAGGCAGAAAGGTAGCCTTATGCAATGCAAGGAATGCAGATGGTAATAGAGATTCTTAGTTGATTGCTGGTAACTGATTGTGATATTGCGGCTACTGGGGAATATTGCATGCGGACGGCAAAAAATGTGAATAGGTGCGATTGTTCAATGCGATTGCGTAATATGTTTGTGTCTCGGTGCTTGCATCCAAAGAAAATTGTGAGCTTTGTCAAGGGGGAAAGGTTAGTTCGTTTCCCGTGGCCTCTGACGTTGCGTGCATCATTTGGGGTAGCATTTCTAAACAGCAGCTGTCATAGTTATGCATGATTTTAACAAGTATAACGTAAATAGAAAATGATTTTGTTCAAATGAACCAACGACTGTGACGTGGTTCAAAGCATCACAATCTCTCTTGCTCCAGAATTTTGAGGGTCCTCCTCAAAATTCTGCACCTGCTTACTGGGCTGGCACTTCTGACGGCTGCACTGAACAAATGCAAAAATCAACTTCGGAATTTTGAGGCTCCTCCTCAAAATTCTGCCCCAGTCCACTGAGGTGACGTCCTTGGTGATGAGTGGCTGAAGGCTGACTTCGGAATTTTGAGGGTCCTCCTCAAAATTCTGCCCCAGTTCCAATAATAGGGGAAATGAAGATTTTTATTAAATTGTGACCGAACCCATAGGGATGCCTACGTATCCCCTCTTAAACGGGAATCAGGTCAGGCGTAGTTCAAATACATCATAAAAGGAATCGTAAGTGGTTACACATAGTATCGTTTCACCTCATCTGAATTGATTGTCTTTGACCAAACCTCTCCGTCCATTTCTGCAAGAATAAGGGCTCCTCCAGTTAGAACCCGGTGAACCATGTATGGACCTTGCCAGTTGGGAGAGAATTTCCCCTTGGCTTCATCTTGATGTGGGAATATTTTCTTCAATACCAGCTGCCCCGGTGTAAAATTTCTTGGCTTAACTCTTTTGTTAAAGGCTCTGAACATTCTGTTCTGATACAACTGGCCGTGGAAAACTACATTCATTCTTTTCCCATCTATAAGGGCTAACTGCTCGTAGCGACCTTTTATCCATTCTGCGTCATCCAACTCTGCTTCTTGTATGATCCTCAAGGAGGGAATTTCCACCTCGGCGGGGATGACCGCTTTTGTACCATAAACCAGCATGTAGGGAGTTGCTCTGGTCGATGTGCGAACTATGGTGCAGTATCCCTGCAAAGAGAATGATAACTTCTCATGCCATTGTTTGTGGCTTTCGACCATCTTCCTTAATATCTTCTTGATATTCTTATTGGCTGCCTCCACAGCTCCATTCATCTGAGGCATGTAGGCTGTGGAGTTCTTGTGCTTGATCTTGAGTGCCTCACATGTTGCTTTCATTAGGTCACTGTTGATATTGGAACCGTTATCAGTGATGATTGATTCTGGAATCCCGAATCGGCAAACAATACGATCACGGACGAAATCTGCCACAACTTTCTTAGTCACTGCCTTGTACGATGCTGTTTCAACCCATTTAGTAAAGTAATCAATTGCCACCAGGATAAATCTATGCCCGTTTGATGCGACGGGCTCGATAGGTCCGATGAAATCCATCCCCCATGCGGCAAATGGCCATGGTGAGCTTGTTGCGGTAAGCTCGTTTGGGGGCACCTTTATCATGTCTGCATGTATCTGACAGTGATGGCATTTGCGAACATATTGGATATAGTCTGTTTCCATAGTCATCCAAAAATACCCTGCTCGTAGTATCTTCTTTGCTAAGACAAAACCATTCATGTGTGGTCCGTACGTCCCCGCGTGCACTTTGTCCAATAGTCTGGATGCTTCTTTTGCTTTGACACACCTTAGCAAACCCAAATCAGGAGTCCTCCTATACAAGATTCCTCCGTTGTGAAAGAAGTTGTTGGATAACCTCCGAAGTGTGCTTTTGAGTAGCATTGGCAAGTTCTGGATAATTTCCTGTTGTCAAGTACTCTTCGATGTCGTGGAACCATGGTTTTCCGTATGCTTCTTCCTCAACGTGAGCACAATAAGCTGGCTAATCATAAATCCTTACTGGGATGGGATCAATGAAATTTGTGTCTGGATATTGGATCATGGATGACAGAGTAGCCAATGCATCAGCGAACTCGTTCTGGACCCTGGGGACATGCTGAAATTCCGTTTTTGTGAACCTTTTCCTTAACTCCTGTATGTGATGCAAATAGGGAAGTATCTTAGAGTTTTTGGTGGCCTATTATTCTCGTACTTGATGTATGAGCAGGTCTGAGTCCCCGATAACTATTAACTCTTGAATGTTCGTGTAATGGCCATCTTGAGTCCCAGGATACAAGCTTCATATTCGGCCATATTATTTGTGCAAGGGAACCTGAGCTTGGCGGATACCGGGTAATGCTGGCCGATTTCTGATACCAGGACTACTCCTATGCTAACTCCTTTGAAATTTGCGGCTCCATCAAAAAACAACCTCCAACCATCGTAGGATTCTGCAATATCTTCTCCTACAACAGACACTTCTTCATCGGGGAAATACAGTTTCAGGGGTTCGTATTCTCCGCCAACAAGATTCTCGGTAAGGTGATCTGCTATGGCCTGGCCCTTAACTGCTTTCTGAGTCACGTAAATAATGTCGAATTCACTTAACAAGGTTTGCCACTTGGCGAGTTTGCCGGTGGGCATGGGCTTCTGGAAGATATACTTCAACGGGTCCATCTTGGATATGAGATAGGTAGTGTAAGCACAGAAATAATGCCTCAATTTTTGAGCTACCCAAGTCAGAGCAGAACAAGTGCGTTCTAATAAGGAATACCGGGCCTCGTACGGGGTAAATTTCTTACTGAGATAGTAGATGGCTTGCTCCTTTCTTCCCGTTTCATCATGTCGTCCCAGAACACAACTGAATGCTCCATCCAAAACTGCGAGATAAAGCAATAAGAGCCTTCCTGGCTCTGGTGGAACAAATACTGGTGGCGTTGACAGGTATTCCTTGATTCTTTCGAAGGCTTTTTGACAATCGTCGATCCATCTAGTAGCAGCGTCTTTCTTTAACATTTTAAAGATGGGTTTACAAATGATTGTGGACTGAGCTATGAACCGGCTGATATAGTTGAGTCTTCCCAAGAAACTCATCACGTCCTTCTTGTTTTTTGGCGGTGGCAATTCTTGGATGGCTTTGATCTTTGATGGGTCCAATTCTATTCCTCGATGACTCACGATGAAACCCAGTAGTTTTCCGGAAGGAACCCCGAATGCACACTTGGCGGGGTTCAATTTCAGATTGTACCTTCTCAGTCTATTGAAGAATTTCCTCAGATCTTCCATATGATCAGCGGCTTTCTTCGATTTGATGATGACATCATCCACATACACCTCGATCTCCTTGTGCATCATGTCGTGAAAGATAGTAGTCATGGCTCTCATGTAGGTGGCGCCAACATTCTTTAATCTGAATGGCATCATTTTGTAGCAATACATTCCCCACGGCGTGATGAAAACCGTTTTATCTGCATACTCCTCATCCATCCATATATGATGATACTCGGCAAAACAATCAACAAAGGACTGCAACTCGTGCTTGGCGCAGTTGTCAATAAGAATGTGTATGTTTAGCAAGGGGAAGTCATCTTTGGGACTGGCCCGGTTGAGATCCCGATAGTCGACACAGATTCTGACTTTCCCGTCCTTCTTTGGCACTGGCACAATGTTGGCTAACCACGTTGGATATTCCACTACCCTGAGAACTTTGGCTTTGACTTGCTTAGTAACCTCTTCTTTGATTTTCAAACTCATGTCGGGTTTGAATTTCCTGAGCTTCTGTTTTACTGACAGACAAGTCGGGTCTGTTGGCAGTTTGTGAGCTACGATGGACATACTGAGGCCAGTCATATCATCATATGACCAGGCAAATATGTCCTCATATTCTTTCAAAAATTCCATATATTTTTCCTTTTCTGATGGCAACAAGTGAACACTGATGCGGGTTTCCTTGACATTATTTGTATCTCCCAAATTAATGATCTCAGTTTCTTCCAGGTTGGACTTAGGTCTATTCTCAAAATTCTCAACTTCTCTGACGACCTCTTCGGGTATCTCATCTTCTTCTGAGTCTACATCCTTTTGTTGCGTTGTTTCGTTGCAAGTCACAGTCGTTGGTTCATCGTCAAGATAAGTAATAGTAATGTTGTATAAAATAGAGTAAATGATAGAGAAAATAATAAGCAAGATATATATGATAAAGTGAAATGCTTTGATTAAAACCATAATAGTTTGAAACATCGGAGCTCTTTTCGAAATGAAAGATAATGTGGAAAGAAAATCAACTAGTAAAGTAAGCTAAAAATGCGATGCATGGTGCTTTTATTTAGCCTTGCTACCCCGAAGCTTTTCGGGCCCTAATGGTCCTAATTGACCAGTTGTTGAGGCAGTCTCCTCTGTTCACAGCTTGTATGGAAGGGCCTTCCTCCCCCTCCTCCTCGAAAAGAAAACAGCAGTCCATATCATTATCCTCCAAGAACAAATTCTTCATGGTTGCCAATGCCTCATCTTCTTCCGACCCATATATAGTATCTGCCGATTGGAAGGTCTGCTCCAAGCTAGGTATTAGAAACTCCAATGGATAATAGGGTCCATGCCATGGTGGCGACTAGTTCCGGAACTCCTTCCAAGTATAACCGTACCCTAGGCCAAATGTAGTACCATTCTTCTTTAGTTTGATGGGCTTAGTGATCCCCTGAAGATTCTTGCCAAGTCCCTTTCCAGGCTCATACCCATGCTAATTCAGGATACTCTCGATCTTGCTATCCCACCACTTATCCTTATCTACAGCATTGACCCTTTCGATGTGGATGTATGTCTCTCCGCCTATTCTCCTTCTGCAACGATCATTGGGATGGTCTGGTGACTATATATGGGGTTACTACCATCGCCATGAATGATCACTTCTTGGTGGTTCCATTCGAACTTTACTGCTTGATGTAGGGTAGAGGCTACGGCTCCAGCAGCGTGGATCCAGGGGCGTCCTAACAGCAAGTTGTAGGATGTCGGGATGTCTATTACTTGAAAGTCGACGTCGAACCAAGTTGGCCCATTTGCAAGCATAGGCTGATTTCTCCAATAGTGGATCTTTGGGACCCATCGAAGGCTTTGACATTGATAGCCCCGTCTTTGATCTCGTGTAGGCCTTTCCCCAGAGTTCTGAGAGTTACAAGCGAACAAATGTTGAGGCTCGATCCCCCATCGATCAGGACTCTAGTGATGAAATAATCTTCGCATTGCACGGTGATGTGCATTGCCTTGTTGTGGCCCAGACCTTCTGGTGGCAACTCATCTTCATGAAAAGTTATTTTATGGCTCTCCGGCACTTGCCCCACCATATTCACCATTTCACCCCCGGTTATATTGCTGGGCACATAGGCTTCGCTCAGTATCTTCATTAAGACATTCTTGTGAGCGTCTCAACTCTGCAGAAGAGCCAGGATAGATATTTGTGCTGGTGTTTTATTAAACTGTTTAGCGATCGAGTACTCCTTAGCCTATATTTTCCTCCAAAGATCGTCGGGCCTTGTTTCAATAGGACGTCCCGGGGCTTGCTTATCGAACTCGGCTAGGTGCTCTGGGGTGTATACCTTCCCTATTCTAGTCATTCCTTGCGCGGTAATTGTTTCTCCTATCTTGGTTTTTCTTTTCCTCCTGGCTTCGGCAGTGTAATCCCATGGTACAACATTCAAGTGGAATGGTGTTATGTCAGTCAATTGCCACCGGAATAGAGACCTTTGGTGGTAGCACAGCAACTTCAAAGGGTGTAGGTGCCTTTGGAACTCCAAACTCAACCTCGATTGGCCCAGGAGTCTTTGCAGATGGAGGTAGTTCAAATTCAAGAGGTATAGACATATTTACTCCGTCGTCCTTGGAGGGCTGATTCTTACAACAATTGGGTTAAGGGTAACCACTGGCTTCTTTGGTTCATCCCCTTCAGCAATCAAACCTATCAACCCTTTGGGGTCCCGATCATCCTCGATCTCAATCATATGAATGTCTCCACCTTTATGGTCAGGCAGGGGGTTGTTTCGAACATTAGGAGTGGGCTCCTTTGCTACGATGACCTTATTGTCGATCAATGTTTGAATCTTGTCTTTCAATGAACGGCACTCGTCAAGGGTATGTCCCCTCATGCCGGAATGATACGCACAGGTCTTGTTGGGGTTGATCTATTAGGAGGGATTTTCTGGAGCTTTGGCTGGGATAGGAGTGACGTAACCAGCGGCTTTAAGCCATTCATATAGCTGGTTAATTGGTTCAGCGATGGCTGTGTATTGTCTGGGAGGTTTGTGGTTAAAATTTGGTCTGGGTCTCGGGAAATTTTGGCGGGTGGGTGGTGATTGGTAATGAGGGGGTTGAGCGTTGTAAACTTGGTAAATAGGTGCTGGTTGAGAATATCTAGGTGAAGTTGGTTGATATGTGAGGGGTGGAGAGGATTGGTAAACGGGGGGTGGATAGGAGGGTGAGGGTGCTTGGTAATTCGGGATAGGCTAATATGTAAGTGGAGATGACGGGTAAGTGTGGTATTTTGGTGGTGACTTGGCTCCCTGTGCGACCATCACGACACTCACATCTTTCTTCTTGGACGTGCCACCAGTTTGCAAAGCCTTATTGGTGGCTTGCAATGTTTCAAGATTTGTGACCATACCATTTTTTATGCCCTCTTCGATTCTTTCTCCAAGTTTGATGATATCCGAGAATCTTTGACCCTCGATCAACATCAACCTCTCGTAATATTGGGGGTCCTGAGCCCGGACGAAGAACCTATTCATTTTCTCTTCTTCTAGGGCTAGCCTGACCTTCGCAACTTCTGACCTCCAACGAGTAGCATACTCGCAGAATGTTTTGGTGGGCTTTTTCTTCAAATTCTATATGTAGAACACATCCGGCGCATTTTTGGTGTTGAACCAAAATCTATCCATGAAGTCTGATGCCATGCTCACCCAACTCGTCCACTTCCTGGGGTCCTGACT
>MU735825.1:0-17430 GCA_026770625.1 Nicotiana glauca
ATGTGGCTCATGCCACTTCTGTTTTGGGATATTGTTTTGATGTTTGTATAAGGTATAGCCGGAGCCTTGTTGCCGGAATTTCCATATTATTCTTCAATTGTATTTATAGGCTCCGTAGACAGGTTGTGGGTAGTTTCAGGCATGGGAATTTAAAAGATAAATATTGATGTTTGGAAATGATTTACAAAACTTATAATATTTCGATATTTATGATTTAAGATGCTAATGAAAATGAAATGGAATTTTTAATAGAATACTTACTATGTATTTTTAATGAAGTCCATCCCATATGTAATTATGAGATGGGTTGGGTAGTACGTATGAAACCTGCCAGGCTTGCTCAGTGGGGTTTACTCGGTTGAGCGCCGGTCGCGCTCCTCTAATTTTTGTGGCATGACACATAGGTGCATAGTAAGATAGGGCTATGGACGGTTTGTGAACACATAGGGAACAAGAACAATAGGTTCCACTTCCACTGCCCTTGTTTGTACATGCTATTACATTTACATCATATTTTGTATCCCACGCATAGTTCATATGGAACGATTGATCCCAAAAGAACTTCAGAATAATGTAAGTATAATAAGACTTGACATGTGATTCTTTGGGTCATTTCGTAGTTCTTGATGTACTTCATTTGCCTCTTATTTGAGTTACCGTATTTCCATATGCTAATCTATCTGCCTTACATACAAGTACTATTCCACATGTACTCGCATCCCTTTTGCCTGGGGTACTGCATCTTTTAATGGATGTAGATGGTTCCCTAGTAGGCGACATCGATTAGTGATAGAAGTACATCCTCATCTTAGCTAGTTTGGTGAGTCCCACTTCATATTGGGGCGTTATTGTCGGCGCTATCATGTCACTCCTATCAAGTAGAGGCTCTGTAGACATAGTGTGGGTTGTACATTGGTATTGGAAAAGTCAAAACTAAAATATGTTGTAATTGTGTCACGTGTTCCACTTTAAACTATGAATGGGTAATATATTTTGGGAATTATAAATGAAGTTACTAATGGTAATGGAATTGGTGTTGCTTATGAAATCCTCTCAATGTTTAAATAATGGAATACATCTCCACTCTAGTCATGTGCAAGGTCGGGTATAAAGTATCTAGCAAGCTTGCTTGATCGGGGTATCTCGATTAAGTGCCGGTCGCACTCCCCGAGGTTGGGGCATGACAAACTTGGTATCAGAGCCTAAGATTTTAAAGTGTCTTAGGATGTCTCAAAGCCATGTCTAGTAGAGTCCTTATTATCGGTGTGTTGTCGACCATATCTATAATTAGGAGGCTACTTGGGCATTTAAGAATGTCACCCTTCTTTGATGTTTTGGATCATGCGATGGAGTTGGTTGAAAGACTGTTCCTCCTTTAACTCGTGCATTGCACCAATTTTCAGTATATGGCACCTAAGAAGAAGGCAAGAACTAGCCAAGTGGCCAATTCCACCCCAAGAGTGTCTATAGGAATGCGATTTGAGAAGAAGTATAAGGCCAATGAGGGCCATGGTTACCATGTATTGGATTGTTTCCCCGCTGTGTGGTGTCTTGTAAGGAAGAAGATGTAAATCCCTCATGGCATAGTTTTGTCACACCTCCTTTTCACGCTTACACCCATGAGGGCGTAGAGTAAAAGGAGTTTTTCCAATTAAAGGACAATCGAAATGGGATTTCGTTTTATTTAAGATTCAGAGTCGCCACTTGGGAGATTTATGGTGTCCCAAGTCACCGGTTTAAATCCCGAATCGAGGAAGGGGTTTGACTCTGTATTACAGTCACGAACCAAAAATTCGGGTAAGGAATTCTGTTAACCCGGGAGAAGGTGTTAGGCATTCCCGGGTTCCGTGGTTCTAGCACGGTCGCTCAACTGTCATATTTAGCTTATTTATCTGATTTTACAACATGTTCTAACTTATGTGCCTTTTATTAGTAACCCGCTTTTAGTTTTATTTTTATAGGAATTGCAACGTCGTGAAAATGCGTCTCGAACCATGTCGCACTTGTGCACCCGTGGTTGTCAACACATTTTGACTCCATTGAGATTTAGATTTGGGTCACATAAATGTGCACCCGTACTTAGGAAGGTAATATTATTAAAATACGCACCTAAAACAACTACGCGTTTGCACTTTACGAGGGCCATGGAACTTCACTAAATGGCACGCCTCGATTTCTAAGGATAGAACAAATTAATTAAAACGAGGGCAATGCAATTAGGGGTTTATTTACAAGAGCCGTTTTTGTTCATATGTGTTTTTTCAGAATCACAAGATAAGGAAGCTAGCTAACTTCAAAGCATCCACAAGCAAGTCAATCCATAAAATATGGAAGAGAAGACTGATATTGCGAAGGATGTCACAGAATTTATTGGAAACGCCCTATGGTATATCTCAACAAAAATGTTGGAAGGTTAGTGTTGCCCAAATCTAACCCTTTCTGGCTCACGTTGGAAAGGCCCAGAATCAAAGTTTATGGAACTCAAATAGACAAGGCTCCATGTACATGGGCCTTACATGCTTGCTCGGCCCAATGATTAAGCTAAATAATTATGAAGAGCTAAAGTCAAGGGCAACACTTGATCATAAAGAGGAATTGGCAAGAAAAAAAAACAAATCTGCCATGCCTTACATGATGACAATGGTGTAATCCCCAAATTTTGCAAGTAGTCTTTCATTAAATTGCAATCTTCCTTAAGTTCGAATAGCAGAATAAGAACATACCAAAGAAAATATACAAAACACTACATAAATCATGGTTAAAATCACTACCAAGGTCTTTCTAATGAAAAGCACCAGCAAATGCACGTTCTATTTAGCAGATTTATAGCAAGAAAACAAGAGCAAAACCTAAGCATTTTTTCATCAGATTCACAACCATTTTATAATAGTAGACACACCTCAAATTCACTCGCTTAACAGAGAAGAATATGTAGCTTCACGAAATTATTTTCATAGAACATGGGTCATCCAGATCAAGTTACGTGACCAAAATTGAGATGAAAACCTTGGTGTGGAAATAGAATAGAGAGAAACAATGATATAGGAGCTCAAAAAGGGAAGTGAATCAACAGCAACCGAGGACTAACAGCAGCAACAAATACCTATCTGTTTTTTAAATATTTTATTTACTAGGTGTTGGTATGTAGCTCCTGCATTTTTAGCCCGAAGGGCATTACATTATAACAATATGTTCCATACTTGGTGATGAATGAAGTCTTTTCTTGGTCTTCCAGGTTCATTTGAATTTGATTGCACCCGGAATAGACATCGAGAAAACTAAGGATCTCATGGCCGATCGTGGCATCGATCATGCGATCGATGTTAGGTAATGGAAAAGAATCTTTAAGCCATGCCTTGTTTAAATCCTTATAATCTACACATATCCTAAGTTTGTTCCTTTTTTTTAGGAACTACTACTACATTAGCTAACCATTCGGGGTACTTTACTGCCTGAATGGGCCCTATTTTGAGAAGTTTAGTTACCTCATCTTTTATGAATGTGTGCTTTACCTCGGGCTGGTGCCTTGTCTTTTGTTTCACCGGTCTAAACTTTAGGTCCAGGCTTAGTCGATGCATTATTATTTCCGGCGGGATCCCTATCATGTCTAAGTGAGACCAAGCAAAATAATCTATGTTATTAATAAGAAAATGAATAAGCTTTTTCCTAAGTTTGGGGGTTAACCCCGTTCCCATGTATACCTTAATCTTCGGGAATAACAAAAGTTCGAGGGGTTAAAAAATCTTCTTCTTCCTCTTCCATTTCCTACTTCTCCGATTTGGTCGAGGCTGGTGGCAGTGATTGCTATTTGGCTTCCTGTTTACCCTTGATACCCGATCCTTCCGATGTTGATAGCACCGAAATCGGTATTACCTCATCGACCACGAACATTTCTTTTGCATCATGCTGCTCCCCGTACACTATTTTTACCCCGTCCGATGTCGGGAATTTTATCATTTGGTGGAGAGTCGAAGGGACTTCCCTCATGTTGTGGATCCAAGGCCTCCCAAGTTGGGCATTGTACCTCATGTCACCCTCGATCACGTGAAACTTGGTATCTAGGATAGTTCCAGCTACGTTCAGCGGTAGGATAATCTCTCCTTTAGTTGTTTCACTGGCCATATTGAAACCGTTCAAGACCCGAGCTCCGAGCACGATCTGATCTTGTAGGCTGAGTTGCTCCACGACCCTCAATTGGATGATGTTTGCTGAGCTACCTGGATCCACTAACACACGCTTAACTTGAACTTTATTTAATAAGATAGAGATTACCATAGCGTCGTTTGAGGTTGAGTAATTCTGTCTTCATCCTCGTCGTTGAATGATACGGTTCCTTCTGGCACACAGTCTCAAGTCCATTTCTACCTATTAATTGATACCTTAGTGCGTATGAACACGGGCCCTTGTGGAATATCGATCCCTCCGACGATCATATGAATTACATGTTGCGGCTCTTCCTATTCAATTTCCTTGTTGGTGTCCCTTTCCCTAAAATGATTCTTGGCTCGATGACTTAGGAATTCTCGAAGGTGGCCCTCATTGAATAAACAAGATACCTTCTCTCTCAATTGCCTGCAATCCTCGGTCATGTGACCATGCATGCACTGATATTTACACATCAGATTGGGGTTCCTTTAGGAAGGATCGGTTTGTATAGGCCTAGGCCATCTGGTGTCTTTGATTCTTCTAATTTTTGGTACAATACCTGACGCATCGATACTAA
Organism: Nicotiana glauca; assembly: GCA_026770625.1. Lineage (NCBI taxonomy): Eukaryota > Viridiplantae > Streptophyta > Magnoliopsida > Solanales > Solanaceae > Nicotiana > Nicotiana glauca. The sequence continues at coordinate 4,724 of MU735825.1, forward strand.
AATTATACTCCGATAATTGAGGTGCCTTTGTGGGGTCAGAATACTTTTCAAAACCATTTTTTCTCATGAGTCCCCAAGAATTCTATCCCCGGTCGCTTCTCCGATCGTTTCGGGCGTGGTTGCATCCTGGACCATTGTTCCTGCGATCTGAGGTGTATGGTTGATATGGGTATTTGTTCGATCTTGGCTCTCTATCGATGTCCCTCTAATTTTTGGTGGCTGACCTGTTCGGGTGCACTGAACCGGAAGTAGCTCCTAATTGGTCATCCTCGATCCTAATCTTCGACTGGTACCGATTATGTACATCTGCCCAAGTTACAGCCGGATATTCAATCAGATTTTGCTTCAGCTGACGTGATGTTATCGAACTTCATTCATTCAATCCCTGAGTGAAAGCTTGAACGGACCAATCATCTGTGACCAGTGGCAACTCCATGCGTTCCATTTGAAATCGGAATACAAACTCCCTCAACATTTCATTATCCCTCTGTCTTCCTTTGAAAAGGTTTGATTTCCTTGTCGTAACCTTTATGGCTATGGAATGTTCCTTTACAAAAGAGTCCGCCAACATGGCAAATGAGTCGATGATATTTGGTGGTAGATTATGGTACCAAATCATTGCTCCCTTCGATAGGATTTCCCTGAAATTCTTCAATTAAACAGATTCGATCTCATCATCTTCCAAATCGTTACCCTTGATGGCGCATGTGTAGGAGGTGACATGCTCGTTAGGATCGGTGGTCCCATTGTATTTAGGTATGTCCGGCATACGAAACTTCTTTGGAATGGGTTTCGGAGCCTCACTCCAAGGGAACGGCTTTTGTAAAAATTTCTTCGAATCCATCTCTTTCAAGATTGGTGGTGCCCCCTGTATTTGATCAACTAGGGAGTTGTATGTTACCACTTTTTTATCATTAGCTTCGATTTTCTTCTCTCCTGACTCAACTCTTTTGGTGAGCTCCTCAAGCATTTTCATTATGGCAATATCAGTCCCCGATTCGTTACCATTCGACCTTTCTGGCACTGGCTCAGTACGGCGAGTGATTTCTGGCTCGACCCTACTCGGAGTTCTATGTTGATTTTATAGCTGAGCAATAGCGGCCTATTGAGCCTTTAGCATCTTGAATATCACCTGGAGACTAACTCCTCTGTCTTCCCTGCCCTGTGTACCTTGGCCACCAGATTGGCCTTCTCTGCGTACACCCCCTTCAGGGTCCGTGCCTAGGTCCACATTTAAAGCAATGGGCAAATTAACATTGACTGGATTGGCAATCGGTGCTCCCCGAGATTAGCCTGCGGCACCTCAGCTCCTGGAGCAATTACATTATCATTTTCCCTGTGAAACCCGAGACCATCTTCATCATGTGTAGGCGCATTTTGTGAGTTTGACATGTTTTAACCTGAGAGCAAAGATACTTGACAAGAACAAGCGTAAAATAATGTGTGTTATCAGAATCAGCACCAAAACATCACTATTATCTTTAGCCCCACGGTGGGTGCCAAACTATTTACCCTCAAATTCGGGTAACAATTAAACTTATATTGTGGTTTTAAGGATATGTGATTTCGTCCAATACCAATTGATAAGCAAGAAAATAAATGAATAATTAGAGAATAAAATAAATCAAACGAGTGTGCAAGCCAGGTCTCGACCTCGACTTGGGATAGTCTCGAGGCGGGATAGTATGAACAGTAAATGATAAAGCAACTTTGATGAATAGTAAGTAAAATAGCAAGAAAGTAATGAGTGTATAGATTTTTATCGGTGAACAACGATCCTCCTCACAAATGAATGGGATACCTCTTTATATAATAGAGGAGTCTTAAATAAGGTACACTTCTAATTATAATAGGAAACATATTAACATCTAATTAATCGTTGTAGATTGATCCATTCAAAGATTCACGTCACGATCCTCGACCAATCGCGGATATCTTGCCTTTTCCGTTATCAAGCTATGCCGATGTCACTCGAAGTCTGCCTCTTTCTGGTCACAATCGATGTCTACCTCGGTCCGGACTCGACGTCCTATCTCTTTGACGTGACATTCCTATCTCGACCAAAGAGTGAAATCGTGTGGCCCCGATTTCTACCGTATACAAGTTTATTTCACAACTCTTTTGTTTGATTTTTTTTAAAGTGTAAAACAACAACTTTTTTTTGTTACATATAAATAAGGACAGAAAATGAGATTGGAAGCTGGCCATGTCGAAGTCATTACCTTAACCGCAAGGAGGGGGATGCCGAAGGCAACCGAAGGCAGGGCTTTTGTTATGTGTTTTATTAATATATTTTTATATTGGTTAAACATACTTTCTTAACCAAACTATAATTTTTGTAAGAAAATATTGTCAAGTTAGGTAAATAAATTATTTTAAAGATTTTAAATAAATTTTTTAATTCTTTTATTAGATAAATTGTCCTACTTGTTAAAAATATAAATAAAACTTCATTTTGAAGTAGCGAATAAAAAAAGAAAAAAAGTAAAGTAGCAAGAAAATCTCGTCGCGTGCCTAATGCTAATTTTATTATCGGCTATTATCTGTCTATTTGATCCCGTTTATACAAAATTCTAGTTCCAAGATCATTTATCAGTGAGAGCGGGTTACAATTCAGTCCATTGGTGAAAGACTTACGTACAATCATGGTCATTTCACTCCTTTGCCGGTGAGAATGATCTGAGCGCGTGTGAACAATAGATAGACTTACGTATAATGGTCATTTCATCTACAGCCTACCCATGATCAAGACCTTCAATTGAGAAGGCCCTAAGGTACAAACCCCATTAAAATCCACCATTAAAGTTTGCCATAGTCAAAAGTTTTTGCAACTTATGGGATATACATTATACCTATTAATCGGGCCGGGCTGGCCCGTTCACAACTCGGTTCGGCCCGGTACTATAGGGGGTGGGGACAGAGTGGGGAGGGTTGGGCGGGGATACGGGCTTGGACAAACAAAATTTGGAAAAAATTTAAAAATAGCCAGATTTACCACTGGTTGTTGAAAAATAGCCAAGTTTCAAAAGTCATCGAAATTTAGCCACTTTAAATCTGAGCGAAAACACTGTTCAAAATCCGGAAAAATACGCCCGCAAATTTTACGGGAGTTCCAGCATAAGTATGCTTGAACTCCCGTAAATTTTACGGGAGTTCCAGGATAACTATGCTGGAACTCCCGCAAATTTTACGGGAGTTCAAGCATAATTATGCTGGAACTCCCGCAAATTTTACGGGAGTTCCAGCAAGTATAATTGTCCAGTATAATATACTGGAGTTTGGAGCACTGGTGCTCCAGTCTCCCGCAAATTTTACAGGAGTTAGCAAAGTATACCGGTCCAGCATAATATGCTGGAGTTCGTACACAAATGCACCAGAACTCCCGTATGTTATACTGGATCGGTCCCTGTTGCAGCAAAATAGTGGCTATTTTTTATTGACTTGGTAAACGCTAGCTATTTTTCATTGACCAGTGTGAAAACTAGCTATACCATGATATTTTAACACAAAATTTGGTTACCGGTACACAGGATCCCAGTTAGCCGATTACCCGTTACCGGGTTTTTACCAGGCTACAGCCCGATTACCGTTACAATTTTTTTAAAAAAATTTTGGGACCGTTGCCAACGGTCAAATTCAAAAATGATCGTTGGGCAACTGCCCTTTTTTGCAGAAATGGCCATTTCGGCCTACCCCCTTAAGAAAATAGCCTCCCATCCCTAAAAATTAATAAATTACAATTTTAACCTTTTAAAAAGTATAAATAACCTCCCTTCTTCTTAATTTTTTCTCACAATTTACTCTCCTACTACTCTAATTCTCTCTTGATACTATTGATTATTTCTCTTAAATTCTCAATTACTTATTATTTCAAGTTTCATCAAATATTTAGTTTAGTCACTACAAAATTATTATTATCAAATATCAAGTATTCAAGTGAAGTGTGGTATCAAATATCGTCTATCAACTGAAGTTTAATATCAAATTTAGTGCGGCATCCGGGATCCTGGTACACTCATTCCATCTCTTTCTCTTTTTTAGTATATATTTTTATTTTATTATTTAGAATTTTTAATTTAATTTACTTAATGGATATATTAAGAGCAGCCAAAAAAGCATGCACTAGTAGGGATGGTAGTAGTAAGAGTAAAAACAACAACCCAGTATATTCTCACAAGTGGGGTTTGGGGAGGGTAATATGTACGCAGATCTTACCCCTACCCCGAGGGCAGATAGGCTGTTTCCAGGAGGCCCTCGGCTGAAGAAGGAAATAAGTAACAGAAACAAGTGACTATATATTAGTACTAACAATAGACTCATAATAAATGACATAAAATAGACAACATAACATAAAATAACAAATAACAACAATATAAGGATATAAGGAATACGAGAAAGCGGAAAGCATACTAATATCTAAAACATAAAGCCCTGCATCAGTAGCTGATCAGTAGCATCCTAAGCCTAACTCCTAACTGTGTAGTCTCACTCAAACACGTTGTAGAAATATTCCTATTTCCCCTTAACCTACAACCTTAATGCTCGACCTCCACAATCCCCTATTAAGGGCCATGTCCTCAGTAATCCTAAGTCGCGTCATGTCCTGTCTGATCACCTCTCCCCAATACTTCTTAGGTCTCCCTCTACCTTTCCTCGTGCCCACCACCACCAGTCGCTCACAACTTCTCACCGGTGCATCAGTGCTCCTCCTCTGAATGTGCCCGAACCATCTGAGTCTTGCTTCCCACATCTTGTCCTCCATGGGCGCCACGCCCACCCTCTCTCGAATAACTTCATTCATAATATTATCCATCCTTGTATGCCCACACATCCACCTCAACATCCTCATCTCCACTACTTGCATCTTCTGGATGTGTGCGTTCTTAACCGGCTAACACTCGGTCCCATACAATATGGCCGGTCTAACCACTGCTCTATAAACTTACCTTTTAGTAACGGTGATACTTTCTTGTCACACAGGACTCCCGTTGATAAACTCCACTTCATCCACCCCACCCCTATACGGTGTGACATCCTCGTCGATCTCCCCGGTCCCCTAAATAACTTACCCAAGGTACTTGAAACTACCCCTCTGAGGAATAACTTGGGAGTCAAGCCTCACTTCCACTCCCACGTCCGTCGGCTCTAGCCCAAATTTACACTCGAGATATTCCGTCTTTGTCCTGCCCAACATAAAACCTTTAGACTCAAGGGTCTGTCTCCAAACCTCCAGCCTCTCGTTGACGCCGCGTCTTGTCTCGTCAATTACGACTATATCATCAGCAAATAGCATACACCATGGCACCTCCCCTTGAATATTATGTGTTATGGCATCCATCACCAGGGCAAATAGGAAAGGGCTGAACGTAGACCCTTGGTGCAACCCCGTAATAACCAAAAAATGCTCGGAGTCGCCTCCTACTGTCCTAACCCGAGTCTTAGCTCTATCATACATGTCTTTAATCACCCTAACGTAGGCAACAGGGACCACTTTAATCTCTAAGCATCTCCATAAGACCTCCCTAGGAACCCTGTCGTACGCTTTATCTAAACCAATAAACACCATATGGAGATCCTTCTTCTTATCCCTGTATTGTTCCACCATTCTTCTAATAAGATGGATAGCTTCTGTGGTAGATCTCCCTGGCATGAATCCGAACTGGTTGTCTGAAATAGACACTGTTCTTCGCAGTCTCATTTCTACCACTCTCTCCCAGACTTTCATGGTATGACTCAGTAATTTGATACCCTTATAGTTGTTACAGCTCTGGATATCGCCTTTGTTCTTATACAGCGAAACCATTGTACTCCACCTCCACTCTTCAGGCATCCTATTAGTCTTGAATATAACATTAAACAACCCAGTAATCCATTCGAGACCTGCTCTGCCCACACACCTCTAAAGTTTAACCGGAATTTCAGCTTGCCCGGTAGCTCTGCCCCTCCTCATCTTACGCATTGCCTCCATGACCTCATCGACCTCAATGTCTATACAATCACTTATCTCATGTGGGCTGTCGACATTTCGCAAATCACCTAGTATAATATTATGATCCTCTTCTCCATTTAGAAGTTTATGAAAGTAGGTCTGTCATCTCCTCTTAATTTGGTCATCCCCCATTAAAACTTTGCCGTCATCATCTTTTATGCACCTTACTTGGTCTAGATCCCGAGCCATCCTCTCTCTTACCTTAGCGAGTCGGAATAGCTTCGTCTCCACGCCTTTGTTCCATAGCTCCTCATACAGACGAGCAAAAGTTGTCGTCTTAGCCTCCGTAACTGCTATCTTCGCCTCCCTCCTAGCAACTTTATATCTCTCATTGTTCTCTCTCTTCTCCTCCTCACCAGTGCTCCCTACTAACTGCAGGTACGCCGCCTTCTTCGCTTCCACTTTATCTTGGACAACTGCATTCCACTATCATTCTCCTTCGTGGCCACCGGTGCATCCCAAAGATATCCCTAACACCTCTCTCGCCGCCTTCCTTATATAGTCTGCCATCGTTGATCACATAGTGTTTGCATCCCCACTACTTCTCCAAGCTCCCATTGCTAATAACCTTCCTACCAACTCCTGAGTTTTATCCTCAGTCAAGGCACCCCACCTAATCCTCGGGCGGCCTCATACTGACCTCTTCTTCCTCCTTATCATAATACCAATGTCCATCACCAAAAGCCTATGTTGCATCGCAAGGGTCTCACCTGGGATAACTTTGCAATCCTCGCACAACCTTCTGTCGCATCTCCAGAGAAGGAGATAGTCAATCTGAGTCTTCGCCACCGAACTTTGGTAAGTAACCAAATGCTCCTCCCGCTTAGGAAAACTAGAGTTCGCAATCACTAGATCGAATGTCTTGGCAAAGTCCAACAGTGAACTGCCCCTTCTGTTCCGCTCCCCGAAACCAAAGCTGCCATGTACCTTAGTATAACCACCTGCAGACGACCCAATATGACCATTAAAATCTCCTCCTATAAATAACCTTTCGAAAAGCAAAATACTACAAACGATGTCATCTAACCCCTTCCAAAAGCGCCTTTTAATCTCCTCATCCAAGCCTACTTACGGCGCGTACGCGCTAACAACATTTAAATTACACTCACCCACCACCAATTTAATGGTCATTAGTCTATCATTCACCCACCTGACCTCAAACACCGACTCTCTAAGGTGGCTATCGACCAGAATACCCACTCCGTTCTTACCCCTCAGGACTCCAGAGTACCACATCTTATACCCATCCATATTTTTCGCCCTCGATCCGACCCACCTAGTCCCCTGGACACACGCTATATTAATCTTCCTCTTCTGAAGGATTTTCGCCAATTCTATGGACTTACTCGTTGGCGAACCTATGTTCCATGACCTGATTGTCAACCTATAGGCTCCCTTCCCCCATCTACCTTCCCTGCCTCCCATCCCACACACTGACCCCGACCCCTCACTCTTCCCCACACGAGGAAATTCCCTTAATCTACCATCCCAGACTTCAGCCACTACACCTACGGCCAATCTAAGGAAGACTCGCTAGTTCACAACGGGCAACGAAATAAACTAGAAGGAAGCAAGTGACTACAAGTACACAAGTATAATGACTGAACTATTGTGAACTAAAGTAACATCAAATTAACTAACACCAAAAGGGAAACCGTAGAACAGGAGGTACCAACTCCCAAGAACCAAACCTGTGTTGACTTGCTGTACTCGATGTAGTTGTACGCTCACGCGCTGCTTCCTACCGCCCTTTGATGCCGCTCTTCTCGGCTGCTCTCCTTTGCTAGTGTTTGTGTGCCCAACTTGTCTTCAACAAGTTCGAGAATTTTCCTGAAAACACAGAAAATACCACGACCCAAAAACCAAAAGGGTTGTCACCGCTACCACTGGTGTAGCCCTAACAGTAGTTGGGGAAATATAGGGAAAAAGCGAAGGACTACACAAAATTCACCAAGTAAAATGAAGAAAAAGATAAAGTTAAAGTAAACAGAGAGTTTAGAGAAGCAAAATAAACAAATTACCAAGACCCAAATTGGATCCAAGAATCTATCACAGTACTACACAAAAAAATTATAAATTGAGCAACAAAAATAACCTAAATTTTGAAAGAAAATAAACGGATACTCAGTAGAGAACAAACCTTTAATGGGTTTTGAAGATCTAATGGACAGAAGAGAAGAACTCTTTATAACAGCTTATGATTTTTAGAAATAACAAAAAATTAAAAACTAAAATAAATATGTTTCTACTAGGAACGATTGAAGTTAACGTGATCCAATTAGAGAAGAAACAGTAAAGTAACTCAAACAGTTGCATTAATTAAACAGATCATTAAGTGTTGCAAAACCAAAAATGAAGAATTAAATGAGAAAAGAAGTTACCCGAAATGGAAGTTGTAGAAGATGGTGGCGCAGAGAGTGAGGGAGGGGATGAGAGAAGGGAGGGGGGAAAGGAAGGGAGAGAGGGAGAGAGGGTAACTTACCTGTGAATTTCGGCACCGGCGGACACGCCGGTGGCGTTACAGTAGACGGAAAAGATGGAGATTAGCGGGGAGAGAGAAAGAGCCGTTAAGTTGCACCCATTTGGACAAAGAATAGGCAGATTTTGAAAGTAATGGATGCAAAATTAAGACTTGGTGTTGGTTCTTCTAGTAGCTTTACACATAGTTTTGAAAGTTCACCTGAAAATTTAAATGTAGATTATGAAGACTTCAAGAAAATTATGGTATATATGATGATTTAAATGATATTCAATCACCTAATAATCTTGAAACACCACCAGCTACACCTGGTAATACTAGTCAAACTCAAAATATTAGGGGTGGAAGTCGTGGTAATACAGGTAGGCCTCCCCTCCCTATTAAGAGGAATCGAAGATTAAGAAGTAAGTGTTGGAATTTTTTTGAAAGACTAGAAGAAGATAAAAACTATGTAAGATGTCAAATTTGTAAGGAAGTTTATAAACATGGGACTGGAGGTAAGGGAGGGGGAACAGGTCAACTCCGTAAGCACATGATAGATAACCACCCTATTACATGGGGTGCTGATGAAGAAGGTGGACAACAAAAACTTAACCTGGGTACTGGCGATTTAATGGGTAAATACGATATAGTGGAAGATTGGAAAAAATTAGCTAAAATGATTGTTGTAGGTTGTTTACCTTTTAGTTTTGCTGCTTCACCATATCTTGTTACTTATATTCAAAGAATCTATAACTCTTTGGTTAAAGGTATTCCTAGAAGTACTTGTAGAGGTGATATCTTTAGGCTTGTTGGACAATATCAGACATATATATGTCATTTGTTCGCCAGACTTTCTTGTAGAGTTTCTCATACTTATGATATTAGTCTTGTTGTAAATGAAAATGATTATTTGATTGTTACATGCTATTGGATAGATGATAATTTTTGTATGCAAACACTTATTATTGCTTTTAAACATGATGAAGATCAAAGTCATATTGGTGCATTTATATGTAATACCATCCATGAAGTTGATATATTTTATAATCTTGCAGAAAAAGTTTTGTGTATGTCATTTGATAATGCTTCTTACAATAATGCTGCTATTACAATATTAAAATTGCATCTACACCACCACTTTCTGAAATATTTCATGTTAGATGTGCATTTTATATTTATAATTTAATTGTGAAGAGTGGCCTTGAATTATTTAGATATGAGATCACTTTAGTTAGAAGAGTTGTTGGTGTGATTCAAGGAAATAATAAAAGTGCTAGATTAAATGCATTTAAGGAAAATTGTGTACAATATGGGCTAAAACCAAGACTCATGCCTAAAGAAATAGTTACTAGGTGGAATTATACTTATTTATTCTTAAGATGTTGTTATAAATATAAAATGCCTATAACTGAAGTTGTTAATTCTCATTGTACCAATCCTAACCGTTTGTAATATCTAGAACTTGGGATGCCATTGAAGATGTTGTAAAAAAATTACAAAAAATTTATGTGGTTACACTTGAGTTTTCTGGAACTTATTATCCTACTATTGCAAATGGTTTAGTTCATATTGCTGAAATTTCTCTTTTACTCGGTAATTTGAAGAAGAAAGAAGGATATACTTCTGTTGTTGAATCTATGCTAGATAATTTTAAAAATATTCTACCCAATTCCCCCTATTTACCAAATTGGTGCTATTTTAAACCGTCTATCAAAATGGCCACTTGTCGCCAATTAATCACTGTTTTATATGTTATATGGATATTGGACCAACTGAAACTCCTGATATTGAAACTTGTATTTTTGATCTACACAAACATTTACAAACTTTATATAATTATTATGCTAACATTGTTGATGTTTCTGCTGCTGTAGATGCAAATATTCCTTCAAGTTCATTTTCAACATTTGGGACCGGTGCTTTAGATGATAATGATGGTGTTGAAGATTATTTGATTTGGTCTACACTAGGAGAGCATCAACAAATCAGTAACAGGAATATTAATGAAATCCAATTCTACTTGCAAAAATCACCAGAGCCTCGTACAACGGAATTTCTACCACTGTGTTGGTGGAGGAGCAACTCAAATTAATTTTCTGTTCTTTCAACCATGGATCAAGACGTGCTAAATGTGTTGATTTCAACAGTCGTATCAAAGATCGAATTTAGCCAAGCAAGGCAGCAACTAGGAGATACTCGGCATTCATTGGGCGACAACGCTTTGGAAATTATAGTGTGCTTCAGAGATTGGATAAGATCAGAACGACGAAATCAAGGGCGTGAAAAGGTAGATGAAGCGGAGGACCAAGAAATTGAAGATATAATGGTTTATGGTTCCGATTCAAGTAATGCCGAAAACCAAGAACCTCATGTTGACATGGATGAACTTACAAAAATAATGCAAAGCATGTGATGTACACTTTCTTATTTTTATAATTGTTGTAAACTTTTAATTTGCAAGTTCAAAAATAAAAAAATAAAAATAGAACTGGCAAATCAATTCGAAGTATTATTTATTATTCAATGAAAATATAAAATGAAAGTCTTCTGAGTTTGATCCTTACATATTGCATATTCGTCTTATTAAATAATTTTTGATAACCACTTACTTTCAAATTTCAAATTTAAAGTCTAATTCAAGCTTAATAGTTTGCAAACATTTCAGTATCAATAATATTGAATAAGAAAAACAAAATATACTTAAAAAAATAATTAGCCCGGCCCAGTTCTGACCTGTTATGTCCAAAACCAAATGGGCCCAAAAAACCCCGAAAAATCTCAGCCCACTCCCAGCCCGAAACGATAACCGGACGGGCTATTTTTTTCCGTGTCCAGCCCGGAACAAACAACCCGATTAACACCTTATTATAGAAGGAATTTTTACAATCCTATGCCACATAGAAAACCTTATTACCCTTAATGTTTAAGGTTTGACTTAATTACACTTAGTATACCAAATTATCAATTTTATACCATAGTGTATTTTAACCTAAAAAGCTAGCATCCTCATCTTGAGCAGTTTTTGTTAACATATTAAGTTATGTTGGCCGTTATTATTTTGAACCAATATCCAAACTTAGTCTCGCCTGAAAATATACATTGATGTTAGGAGATAAAACTAGATAAAAATATTTTTTTAAGAATAAGTAAATATTTTTTTGTCTTTCCTTAGTAGATAAACAATTATCTCTTCTTCTTATTTTGGTAACTATCCATTTTTTTTAATTACCAAGTAAAAATTTACCAATCAATTTAACTGCCTCAGTCAACTCTATCTTTGCAGTTAATCACATACACAAATTAAATCTACTCCGGTTATCAGAAACTTAAAGCACACATCTTAGGAAGGGTTTCTTCATGTTTCCTTCCTGCACTTACTATATATATTAAGAACTCCTATATTAGCTAGCTTTGATCAGATAAAACGATATTATTGTAACAATCTTAACTACTCCTTCTACTCTTGCATTAAAAAGACATGATATTTCTCTTTCTGTCTGTTCCATTTGTCTCTCTTTCTTCTCAAAGACTCACCATTGGGCTACGTACAACATTGTGATGGAGAGTACTAATTTTGTAAAATCTGAACTTCCTTATTATCAACTACATCTTCTTGACAACAATTGAAGAATGTAAAAATTCCTATGTGGCATAGGAATATAAAAATGCATCTACAATTGAAGACAATGCATCTACAATCACAATACAAATAATCTACAATTCATCTACAAAATATCTACAAACTGGGTATATTGAATTTTAATATCCCAATTCCCATTCGATTGTAGTTTAATTGAGATTTTCGGCATAATTGCGTTTTTTACAGAAGATTTGTAGAAGTTTTAGTCATTTTTTATTTGTGAAAACAGTAAACAAAGCATCTACAATTAGAATTCAAATAATCTACAATTTATCTATAAAATATCTACAAACTGGGTACATTGAATTTTTATCTCAATTCTCATTCAATTGTAGCATAATTGGGATTTTTTATATAATTGCGTTTTTTTTAGAAGATTTGTAGAAGTTTTAGCCGTTTTTTATTTGTGAAAACAAAAAATAAAGCATCTACAATCAGAATATAAATAATCTACAATTTCTGCAATATGTCTTCTTCTTCTTCTTCGAGTTTCAATCTGAAATTCAGTCAAAACCAAGTCTAATCTTCACCAAAACCCCTCAAAATTGAGATATAAACTCCAAACCATATTCCCGATTATTTTCAACAACACCCAATCCAAACAAATAATGATTTTT
>MU735825.1:17487-54636 GCA_026770625.1 Nicotiana glauca
TCTTCTTCTTCTTCTTCGAGTTTCAATCTGAAATTCAGTCAAAACCAAGTCTAATCTTCACCAAAACCCCTCAAAATTGAGATATAAACTCCAAACCATATTCCCGATTATTTTCAACAACACCCAATCCAAACAAATAATAATTTTTGAAAATCCAAATTTGAATTCAAAGCTTTCAAGCTTTTTAATGGTTGTCAATGGTGGAATTGCTGCTCTCTTTTTATTTGCTTTGTATTACTGAAATTTGCGATTGAGAAATAGAGAGAAGTCGGATATATATATATATGATATTTGGATAATTTTCTGTATTAATGATCTGGCAAATTACTAATGATTTCGTAGATTTTCTAAATTACTTTTACAAATGATGAAGATATAAATAAAGTTAACTGTTCTAAGATGTTGATTGTAATTGGACAATCTGCTGATAAATATTAAAATGCAGATATATTAATCTTCAACACCGGCCACTGGTGGACTCACGAGAAGACTTCCTTGGGGAAGGATTATTATCAACAACGAAGTCACGTGTACAGCGAATTAGATGTCCTTGAGGCATTTCGAAAAGCTTTAACAACATGAGTATTTAATGAATGGTATCATAATTGTAGAAAAACTATGAACATGGCAGGTAAATATAAAACCATGCACATTTTTGATAATAAGGTTTCATATATAGTGTAGGAATGAAAAAGTCTCATTATAGAATCATTAACTAACATAAGAAAGAGACAAACTCCAATTCCTGGAAAAGTACCACAACTCGTCATTGGAGAGGTGGTGGTGACGGTTATGATTCATTTTAGACTTACCTCAATTATTTGGACTGAAGAAAGCTCAAATCTCCCCTTCTTCGCAAACCCTAGCTCTGGGAAACGATTTTTGGCTAAACTTGCCAGCACAATTATTTACTATAAGTTTTAGCGACTGTGGGTGGACGCTGTAGAGTGTGCCCTACAAATTTGTAAAAAACTCAATGAAAACGCTGCAATGTCAATTTGATGCTATAGCATTTTCCGGGAATAAGTAAATGACCAAGAATCTGAACATAAAGAATAAGAACACAGGAAGACAACTTGAACACAAGATATACAGAACAATAACGGCAAGCATGTATAAGATGCACACTAATATAGACACAATTTTGCAAGAGGAAAAAGATCGGTGACAATGAAATAAATTTACATAATTTCCATAAAGGAGGAGGTTTTCCACATCCTCCTTCCACATCTTCAATTCCTATGCTGTACATAAAGTTAAGGGGGGAAAAAAGTTTTCCCTTTGGTGGCTCATCAACTACCGAATTCTCTACAATCTGCCCAGATGATGAAAGCCTACTTTCCTCATTCCTTAGCCTCATATTTCACCATTCTCATGGATAGTTTTCCAATACTCTTTTGTGCACTACATCAATTAGGTTGCCCAACATTGCAGCTTCAATCTATTCAGCATTTTGGGTGGCATGAGTTTCTTGTCTAGGTGGTCCTGTAAAAACTTGACCATGGTCTCGTACATCTCGAAATATAGAGAGAAAGGAGTTTAGACCTTCAGAAGAAGCACCCCCTAATATCCACAGCAACAAGTTGCTGAATGAGTTCATAGAACCAGGGTTAGTTCCAGTTTCAGACTGGGGGGCATCAGGTTGCCCTCCAAGTTGAAGAGGATTACCAAACTCATCTTGGTTTCCATTCCCTTGTCGATCTGGAACTCCAGAAAATTCAGCGGCACCGTTTCTTGGCTCTGATGGATCAATTCTAGGCCCAGGACCAGGAGGCATATCAACATTAGTTGGAGCAGGGCTCCTTGCATTTAATCTTGTGATGTGCAAAGTTGATGCGAGAATCGTAGAGGATGTGATATGAAAGTCAGGATGCTGCTGAAAATGTGAGCGTCTATTTTGCATAAATCTCTGCAGAGCTGGAACCTGAACGACAAAAATACAGGGACAAATCCCAATTTATATTTGGTTGAGAAGATAAGAAAATCATTTTCCTTTTAAAACAATTTGATATTGATACAGATAATAAACTCCCATCTGATTTGAAAGAAAGCCAGGAATTCAAATGGAGATCAAGTGTAAGCGAAGACTGTTCAGCATCAATCAGTAGTAAACCTAGTCCATCGAGTGTTAGATTTGCTAACAGCCATCTAGCCAGGAAAAGATGGATCAAGCATGGAATTTCCCAAAGCAAATACATTCAAGCATGAGGTTATCATTATCAATCTGAAGTTCATACGCAAATTGAGAACATTATGTCAGAAAAAACCTGTGTTAAGTCGAGGGAAATTGTAGGGTAATCATCTTACTTCAATTAGCTATTCCTTGTTTCTGGCAGTGGGATTCGCTCCTAATGATAAAAGTTTTGGTTTGACATTTTCTCTCCACAGAGGAATAAACAAAGAGATGAAAATTGTGCCCAAAATGTTTTAAGAAATTAATGTTTCTTTCTTTTTCACTCTGTTTTTTAACACACCTGCAACATATGTAGGACATGATGGTACTGGATCAAAGGAGTATAATACAAATCTTCAAGCATTCCAACACAAGTAACACATCTTTCAGATGTAACTGTACTATAGAAAGTAAAGGAAGCATACAGTATATATACACACCCATCTACTTGTTAAAGAAAGCAAAAAGCCCCTAAAACAGACTTACAGTTTTCTAGTGTCTAGACTTGTTAAAGAAAGCACAAGCCCCTAAAACAAATAGAGAATCCTCTAACTACTATAAATATCCAAATTTGCATCCTACCTCAAAACGGTTCCAGAAATATAAAATAAGGTGTTGCATAAATGCAGCTGTTGTCGAGAGTGCTAGATAAGAAAAACCTGAGAAGATAAAACCATGTTGCCATATAAGGAACAATAAGCAGAATTTGACCCTCAAGAAACCTCAAGTCATTTGGACATACCATAAGTATAAGAAAAGAAGTAGATGTGGAAAACCAGAAAATAGAGCAAAAAGAAGCGGGGAAAGTACTTCATTGATATTGGTGTGCGTACACTGCAAGAGATAACCAAATAAGTAATCATATCAGACAGCCAATAAGAGAGAGGATGGTACATGAGAAATAAAATTCTTCACAGTAAGTCATCATATTTAACTAAACCTCCTTACAGATAAGCCTTATATCAGACTGCCAACCCCAAAAGATTGTCCTTTGCACTAAAACCTAGATGAATACCATCTTCTTCACAGGCATCGAGCTACTGTAACAGCAAAATTATAGCAGTCCTCAATGGTTAATGTTCTTATTTCGGCAATTAATCCTAGTTAATTTTCATAAAATTCTTGGTAGCAGGATTATAATTGTTTCTTTCCTTTTCATTCTTATCTTTTGTTTTTATAAAATTGCGAGTCCTAGATCATTTAAGCACTATAGATCAAACCAGATTCAGTTTTGCAGTTATTCACCCCTTTATTCTAACTGACATTTATCTTTTTGTCAAGAACAACTTTGGTTTGCTGAATCAGCCCCCATAAAGCATTTTTCCTCGGTTTTCCTCTAAGAAACTAGGGCTTCCGATGAACAGAACCCCTTCCTACTGTGCTCCTTCTTCACAGAAAGTTTATCTTAGCAAATAAACAATAGAAAAGACAAAAATTAAAAAAGACGGTAAATGTAAAACTACATTCACGAGTAATGATAGATACAAGATTACAGGGTTATTCTTCTGATCAATATAGAATACTGACAAAAGCTGCTGATGAAAGAAATTAGCCATTAAGCTCCTTGAGTGAAAGTAGTGCAGCCTGACCAAATGCTGATAGAGGTCTTCCAAGATGGGGATGTGTGGCTGTTATAAAGGGAGCACCAGACTATCTTCCATTATTATGCTAATAACTACCATCCTCCCTTCTCTTAGCCAGTTAATTACCCAACTATTTGGGAAAAATTTCAGGCAGTATAAATTAGCAATTACTTGAAACAGTTTTAAAGAGGTGTTAGAATTGTGTTCCTTTAATCAAATAGGTATACATCCGACTATCATCACCCAAAAATGTATAGGACCCATCAGGATGTAGACACTCAGAAATACACCACTAGACATGTTTCTCTAGTTCCATTATAAAGTATAAACTAGTATCAAAGATGGATAGAAGACCAATATCTAGGTTTTCCTAACAAGAATCAGCTTTTTCACCGAGTATTGCATAGGATAGTCAAAACAGCATTCAATGTGTAGATTATCTGGAAGTTATATAACTGGGCCTCTACCAAGTACGATCTGAATTTGTCATTGTAACTAACAGACAGTAGTAATCAATGTCTGTGCATGAGAGAGTGTGACAAAGACACACACATATAGAGGGAGAGAGAGAGAGAGACCTGATTAGCGTAAACAGTTCGCACAGCCAAACAAAAATTAACACCATGAAAGCCAGTAGCTGATCATCATAGAACTCGAACAGAAAAAATAGGATTCCTATCATGATCTGCATATCGAACTCTAGGTTATGTCTGAATGACCTCAGATATATAACCAACATTCACTGACTACAAAAATGTACATGGAATTAACTGATAAATGAGCAGTCTGCTTACTGGTACAAAAACAAGGGACTCAATTACGTGCACAAAGATCAACTGAAATGTTGGAAGCCTATGCCGAGCATGATGCTGTAGCTGCACTGTACATAGTTTACAGAGTAGGTCTAAGAAAGGATAAGGAAGGAAACATCAAACAAAAACAAACAGCAAGTAGTGGATAATCAATGATTGAAACATTCGTTTAGTATACAGGGTTAACAGGATATTTGCACACGAACGAGAGATTCATACTTCACAGCATAACCACATCTTTATTATCTTTTGATAACCGAGAAATCCCTGAGGACCAATGGCGCGTGGTTTGAAACTCAGTGGATAATGGGTCAACCCCTCTACCCTTCTCTACTTAAATACCAGGCTATTGTTTGTGGCATGGCTCGAACCCGTGATGTGTGCCTACGACACACATTACTTGTTGTGCTCTTACCAATAGACAAAAGCCCTGGGAGCTTTATATTTTTCTTCTTTGTTTTTCATGTTGACAAGTGATTGTTCTAAAGTTAAAATATGATTACACATTATTCAGATGCTAAAATATATGGCATTATAAATTCGCCATATAAGATGCTGCTACATTTCATAGCATCAAATATATAAAAAGAGAACCTACCCGTGAACTTCAGCATGCGAGTTTGGGTCTCTCTTAATGTAAATGAAACTGACATTGTTGTGGTAAAGAAAACAAAGAGTGACATCATGAGTACACCACACTTCGTGACAAGGTAGTCTGCAAGAATTATAAAGCAAATGCTCAGATGAGATCTAATCACATGTATTTGAAGTGCTCATAACAAATCTAACCGCGTGTATTTGAAGTGCTCATTACAAAGCTTCATATGATCAGTATGCATGCAAGTGCAACCACTAGTATGCCAGATGGAATTTACAAAACAGTTACACAAATTCAAATTCAGACGAAGAAGAAAGCAACTTGACTTTCAAGTAATACAATTTTGTTCATCTGTGAATTAACTGCCGCAGATCAAAACTTTTACACCCCGACATTGCATAACATGCTAGACAGAATGGAAGTGTTACACTTCAGCTAAAAAACTACAAAAAACCACATTGTTTAAAGTCACTAGACACCATACCCTGACATGGTTCAGGGTTAAACAACCTTGAGATGAGTATATCTAAGGAAAAGTAAATTCCAATTTTCACAATAAAGTTCAATCAAACAATGGGATGCAGTAACCCATCATAAAAACATTATGTTAGACTTGGCAGATAATAGAAAAGAATGATAAACCTCCAAATCTTGCAGAACTTTCAGGTTGCTCATGAGCGTAAGTTAGATTATAGAACTCCTTTGTTTGGTGATTATAAAGATAACCTGCACAAAATTCCATGAAGCATCAGCACAACGAAAGACAAGAAAATGGAAGTAAGCTTTGCTAAAGAGACTTGAATAAACCTTCATAAATCAAGTGGTTACGGGATTCTCCTAATCCAAAACTAGAGGCACTTTGAAAGCATGCAAAAGTAAAAACTAATTGGGCTCAAGCTAAGAATCAGTTACATGCTTTAGGTCTGCTACACAACTAAGGGGGGCAACCAGCTGCAGAAGAGCACTAAGATTTAATTATCAGGATTTATAATAAAGGTATCATAAGAAGATGTTTGAATGAACACACAAACATTTTAAGTATCGGGATAGAGAAAGTTTGTTGGACCATAGAATTATTTGAACAAATACACCAATTATTCATCTAGAATTTGGTTTTGGCAGCAGTTCTACAGGTTTGTTCATTATATTAGGAGATATATGGTTTTAAATTTTAAAAAACCATCAGAATTTGGTTTTGTCCTTGAGTATTTGAAAATCACAAAAACAAAACCGACAGAAAACACGCACTATCACACCTGCAAGCACGCGTACACATATATTCACATTTTTTCGTTGGTTGCAAAATTATACATCTGTCCCTCACTCCACCTTTAGAATCTCTCCTGACTGTGTACTACATGATCTTCAAGATTATCATAGTTTATGGCGTTTTCTAATTTACAGGCTTCAGTTTTTCAAGATTGATTTTTTGTCATCTGCCAGAAGCTAAACACTCATGCTAGTTTGCTTTTTATCTTTATGTACGTAAAATACCTGGAAAATGTTTTTTTTACTATTTTCTTTGACACTTGGACTCTAACATTGCTATATTCTGTGACGTACACTTGTCCATTTTAACTTGTACAACAATAAGAACAACTCTTCAATCCCAAGCTAACAACAACAACAACCCAGTGTAATTTCACAAGTGGGGTCTGGAAAGGGTAGGATGAACGCAGCCTTACCCCTACCATGGAAGGGAGAGAGACTGTTTCTGATAGACCCTTAGCTAAAGAAAGGATGGAACAAGCACTGATAGCAAGTAACAGCAATACAAGGTATTTAGAAAACGAAGTCCAAGATAGCAAAAGAGAGTATTAAAGAAGTACTAATAGACAGTAATAACAGTACAAGATATGATGTGATAGCAAACTAAGGGAGTACCGAAGGCAAGTAGCAACAATACAAAATATGTGGTAATAGCAAACTAAGTCTTGGTTAATTCAAGCCCAGCCAGCTTCTTCTCTCCTCAAAAGGGTCTTAGGCAAGGGGATCCTCTATCACCTTTTCTCTTCATCATTGTCATGGAAGGTCTCAGTAACATGCAAAATAAAGCCAAGAATTTACAATGGTTCAAAGGCTTTGAAGTTGGTAGCAGATCTGGGAATAGAGTGACTGTCTCACATCTGCTATACGCAGATGTCACTCTAATTTTCTGTGGTGCTGAAGAATCTCAAGTCAACGTCTGGGAATAGAGTGACTGTCTCACATCTGCTATACGCAGATGACACTCTAATTTTCTGTGGTGCTGAAGAATCTCAAGTACTGCATTTAAATCTGACCTTGCTTATTTTTGAAGCTCTTTCAGGTTTGCACATTAATATGATGAAGAGTGTCATTTATCCTGTCAATGATGTTTTTAATCTGGAGGGCCTGGCTGACATTCTTTGCTGTAGTATCGGCACACTACCAACTACGTATTTGGGGCTCCTGCTGGGAGCAAAGTTCAAGTCATATGATATATGGAGTGGAGTCACTGAAAAAATTGAAAGAAGACTAGCTAACTGGCAAATGCAATACCTTTCTATGGGAGGAAGACTCACACTCATCAACAGTGTATTGGATAGCCTTCCCACCTATCTTATGTCTTTATTTCTCATCCCCGGAAAGGTGCTGAAGCAGATAGACAAATACAGGAGGAATTTTCTTTGGGAAGGAGGCAGCAAAACTCATAAATTCCACTTGGTTAATTGGAAAAAAGTAACACTACCAAAGTCACAAGGTGGCCTGGGAATTAGAGATCTCATGGTCCATAATAAGAGCATGCTTATGAAATGGCTGTGGAGATATTCACAAGAGGATCAAGCCCTTTGGAAGGAGGTGGTAACTGCAAAACATGGCAATAAAAATCACTGGAGTACCAAGGTTACTAGATCACCATATGGAGTAGGACCTTGGAAGTATATCAGCAAGCTAGGGGAGGAGTTTTATCACCAATGCAAGTTTAAGGTAGGCAATGGAGCTAAAATAAGGTTCTGGGAAGATAAATGGTTGGGGGACTCAACATTGCAAGCTGATTTTCCGAACCTCTACTCAATATCCACAAGTAAACAGTCAACCATTTCACAAAACAGAGCTGATTATTCCTGGAATCCTTTGTTCAGGAGGAACATACAAGATTGGGAGCTGCAAGATCTTCTCAACCTACTGGAAAGACTAGGGTCAATCTTAATTAATGATCAGGCATCAGACAGACTCTTTTGGGTGAATAAAGCAGATGGAAAGTACTCTGTGAAGGCAGGCTACCACATGCAATGTACTCAAAATGAATTGTTAATCGATTGGCCATGGAAATTAATTTGGAAAACTAAGATACCTCCAAAGGTGATTTGCTTTAGTTGGATAGCCCTCTATGAAGCATCGCTCACTCAAGACAATCTTAGCAGAAGAAACATCCCCATAGTCAACAGATGCTACATGTGTCAACATGCCTTAGAGACCAATAGACATCTTTTTCTACACTGCACAGTTGTTGCAGATGTATGGAACATGTTCATCTCAATTTTTGGCCTTAAATGGGTTATGCCTGAGAGTGTTAAAGATGCCATGGTCAGCTGGAGCTCATGGAAGGTTGGGAAATCCATCAGGAAAGTTTGGAAGATGATTCCAGCATGCATTTTCTGGTGTGTCTGGACAGAAAGAAACTCTAGATGCTTTGAAGGCATTACTACTCCAAATTACGTTCTTAAGGCTAGATGCTTAACAAGTCTTTGTAGTTGGAGTACTCTCTCCCCTGTCAATTCCCCTAAATCTTTTTTGGACTTTGTTAGCTCCTTAATTTTAGACTAGGCCTTTGTAACTGAGCTAACATTGTCGTCTTCTTTTTCTCTATTCCTTTGCTCTGTAATTTCTGAATTTGCATCTTCTTGATGCCTTCTATGGAATACATTAACTTATCAAAAAAAAAAGCAAACTAAGGATAAAAGGGATACTATACTAACACTAATACTATTGAACTAAGGAAGACACAGGGAAACGCTCGACTACCTACTAACCTTCTACCCTAATTCTCAACCTCCACACCCTCATACTAGAGGTCATGTCCTCGATTAGCTCAAGTTGTGCCATGTCCCGTCTAATCACCTCTCCCCAAGACTTCTTTGGCCTATCTCTGCCCTTCCTCTTACTCCCAAGGTCAAGCTCTCACACCTCAGGGCATCTGTGTTTCTCCTTTTAACATGCCCGAACCATGTTAGCCTCCCCTCTCGCATCTTTTCCTCAACAGGGGCCACTCCCACCTTGTCCCAAATAACTTAATCCTAGTTCTATTTAACCTAGTATGCCCACACATCCATCTCAACATCCTCATTTCAGCTACTTTCATCTCCTGGACATGAGAGTTCAATCCCAAGCTAGTAGAGATCAAATCCATGTTTAAACTTATCAGAAGAAAAAAAAGTTCCATATATTATTTACATTTATGTTGCGTTCCACTGGTTCCAGCCCGGATAGAAGAAGAGAGTTGCAATTGGTTGACAATCACAGAAAAATAGCGAGTTTTTGGCACAAATGATCTCTAATGTTAGCGGGTAGGCCTAATTTTGTCCCTAAAATATATCTTTAGCATATTAATTCTAAATGCTTGACGAACTTGAGCACGTCTGGTGTCTTTTAATGTAATCACAAAATTTGTTTGTCGAAGAGCCGTTACTAGACAGCTCAAATTAGACGGAGAAGTCACAAGAAATGCAAGTGCTAGTCATATCTGAAGACCACTTGTGAGTGTCATAGCTGACAGTGTCTGCTCTTTTGCAGTGATAGTTGTGCATTGTATTGTGGTGCAATGCGTGTATCAATTATCTCGGCTGAGCTCAGTGTGGATGTGGGTATATGTGTGAATACACACTAAAATTGCAGATGAAATTGCAGAGAATGTGGGCGCCAATAGTCACTCCGGTAAGCTTGTGCGTGTCTCTATTGTGAGATTATGGGACCATTTATGTTAAAAACAAAAAAGATAGCCCTAATGTGATGAATCCTTTAAAGGTCTTTATAGTCTAGTTAGCTACACTCACGTGACTATACGGTAGGCCATAGGCATGATTATTAAGAGAACCTCCGATTTTAGAGAACTCCTACTTTGTCTTAAAAGAGAAATATTTAGTATTCTAACGAATCTAGCCCAAATAGAGCGCACTTGAAATAGAGGATATTTTCATTGGATATAGAGGATTTATATAGTACAGGTTGAGGCGCATTAATTGATAGTGTTTGAAAATCATTCATCTTCCACATGATTTATATATGTACATTTTTTAATTTTGAAAGTCAAATATAGGGGACAAATATGAGACAAAGAACTCATGTGCCACTGTGTTCAACCATAAATTTTCTACATATTGTGCACACATTTATTTCTTTAAGCTGCTTAAACCAACTACGGCGTGTTTCAAGCTGCTCAGATCAAATATATGTGCAGGTAGTTCTGGTTCTGTATTTAGCAGAATGTGAAATATGATTTGATTTTCCCATTTATAGCGAGACTGTTACTCATTTATTTTGGTTCTGGCTTTAAGTATCAGAAAGGCTTAGCTGGTTTATCCTATAGTTCTATGCCAGTCAGAACTGATAGTTATAGCAAATACAAATAAAACACAACAAAGAAATGTAGCACCAAAGGTTATGCTGTTACTCAAGTGAGACAGTTGCATAGGCAAAAAGTTGCTGATATGTTGAAGTACTTAGTACCTTCTCCAGGAGAATTCAACAAACTATTCATCAAAATAGTGTCATATCCCACAAGTCTGTTTATAAGAAGCTGCTGCCACCTGGAACAAAGAAGCTTTCTATTTAATAATGATGTTTTAACCTAAATAAGTCATCAAAACTTGAGTGTATCAAAATCTATTGATATAAACTTCAATCAAGAAGAGAATCCAACTTTGACCAACCAAGTTATTGTAATCACAAATAAGAGAGCATAAGAAGCAAAGGAAGTGTTGGGGTAAAGAAATCCTTGTGTTTATAATTTGTTTATGAATGACTAGTGATACAACAAAAGTACTTTCATATGGGTGAAGGATTTGCTAATCAAGCAATAAGTTAAAAGCAAAATAGGAGAAAGCAAGATTATTTGTATTGCAAGTCCATGATCATGTCCCATGTTTTTCCACCACGTCGGTGGTAAGAATAAAATGGAACAAGCTCCAGAAACATTAAATGGGAAACAAAACGAAAAAGAATAAGAACAACAACAACCACCCAATGAAGTCCCACTAGTGGTGTCTGGGGAGGGTAGTGTGTATGCAGACCTTACCCCTACCCCGAAGGAGTAGAGAGGCTGTTTTCGAAAGACCCTCGGCTCAAGAGGACAAAAAGACAAAAGGAGACAAAATCAGTAACACCACAGAAATAATAAGAAAAATAAGAAAATAGGAAAAATAGAAACAATATGAAATCCAGAAGAAAGATACACAGCAAAAGCGAAATAGTATCCCTACCAAACTAATCCCACAAAGTTATGACATAAGGCAATACCCAACTACCTGCTAACCTACAACCCTAATACACATGTTCCTATCAAGTGCCATGTCCTCGGAAATCTAAAGGCTCGCCATATCCTGCCTGATCACCTCCCCCCAATAATTCTTAGCCGCCCTCTACCTCTTCTCGTGCCCTCCACAACCAGCCGTTCACACCTCCTTACCGGAGCATCTGGGCTTCTCCTCTTAACATGCCCAAACCATCTGAGTCGCGCTTCCCGTATTTTGTCATGAATGGGGGTCACACACACCTTCTCCCGAATATCATCATTCCTAATCTTATCCATCCTAGTATGCCCCACATATCCACCTCAACATACTCATTTCTGCTGCCTTCATCTTCTCGATATGTGACTTCTTAACACGCCAACACTCAGCCTCATACATCATGGCCGGTCTAACCACTGCTTTATAGAACTTACCTTTGAGTATCGGTGGCACTCTCTTGTCACGCAATACTCCAGAAGCTAACCTCCATTTCATCCATCCTACCCCAATGCGGTGTGTGACATCCTCGTCGATCTCCTCTCCCCCTTGGATAACCGACTCAAGGTACTTAAAGCTGCCTCTAATCAGGATGACCTGTGATTCAAGCCTCACATCCACGCCCACGCCCACTTCCCCTTGCTCAGCGCTGAACTTACATTCCGGGTATTCCGTCTTCGTCCTGCTAAGCTTGAAACTCTTAGATTCAAGAGTCTGTCTCCAAACCTCCAGCCTCTCGTTAACACCGGCTCGCGACTCATCAATCAGAACTATGTCATCGGCGAATAGCATGCACCATGGCACATCCCCTTGAATGTGGTGTGTTAACGCGTCTATCACAACGGCGAATAAGAATGGACTGAGCGCAGAACCTTGGTGTAACCCCATAGCAACTGAAAAATCCTCAGAGTCGCCTCTTACCGTCCTAACCCGAGTCTTTGCCCCATCATACATATCCTTAATCGTCATAATATAGCGAACCGACATGCCTTTTGCCTCCAAGTTTCTCTAGAGAACTTCTCTAGGAACCTTGTCATATGCTTTCTCTAGGTCAATAAACACTACGTGCAGGTTTTTCTTCCTATATTTGTACTGTTCAACCAACCTCCTACAAGGTGTATAGCTTCGAAAAAGAATAAGAGAATAAGAAGAAAAATGAATTTATTTTTTTTTTTGAAAACCTTAATTCAAGTGCTAAAGATATCATAACCATTGCCCTTCTGACTGACGTTCACAGCAGCAAATGAAAATCATAGAACACACCTTTATGTATTTAAGTGATACTTTTAGTGAATGGGTATGAACTAACCTGTTACCAAAGCAGGAATGCCAAGCTGAGATGCTTATGTTTATCGTGCGAATGTTATGGTGCAATCTAGCTTCCTCGGGTAGTAACAAGTAACCCTGGGAAGAAATGGTAGCATTCAAAAATTTATTAATAAGACAAACTTTAGCACTTCCGCAATAGTTTAGGAAAAGAAAAATAAATGAACAACAGGAAGGACAAGCAGGCAACACCAATACCTTCTCTTTGGTGTATAAGTAAGTGGGTTCAAATGCCTTACTTCTTGTCTCAAGCCACTGCACTGCATAGCCAAATAAAGATCACAGCCATCGAAAGATAAATAATTCAACAAAACCATCAACAACTATCGACCAAGTACCAACTAACATGAATTTCATCTCTCAAAAAGCATTAGCTGCTTTATTTAGCTCAAACAATTAAAGTAGTCTTACAGCAAGCCTTTCACTTATATAAAGATACATAAATATAGAGGAATCCAAAGTCGTATATTAAGATTACACGTACTTAATGACAGATTCTGACAGCCAATGTTCTTTAAATATAGGTCAGCCCGTGATCATAGTCCAATTAATACCTGTCCTCCCTGTGTCTTTGCTCATTCTTCCCCCTCTTCTCTGACCAGTGTTCTTTTCTATTTTTCTTTTTTTCTTTTTTCCTTTTCCTATTTATTTATATTCATCTTGGGTGGAGTTGGAATGTCTTTTGTCAAGGACATACTGTATTGACGTGAATAAAGCACAAGGAAATGGAGATACAAGTTCACCAAGTTCCATACAATGTTTTTGCAAAAAAACATGTACAGTTTTGATCATTGGAAAATTTACTTTCAACATTTTGGTGTTAGCACATAAGAACATTAAAATGCCAAATAATTGTTCAGGCCGCCCTTAATAGACTAATCAGAAATGTATGGAACACCTTAATCCAAAATGAATAGACAACATCCAAATCACCTACACACGTTTCTTGCACATTAAGAAATTGCAACTTCAAGCCGATTAGGGTATCGTAACATAATACACTCAATGTCTCTAATTTACCCTATATTTATTTCTTACTCGAACTCGCTTGCCATTATGTTATCATACACCACCTACAAAGAATGCTTTAGAAGACGGTATTCAAGGACCTACAACAATAACGCCTTAGTCCCAAATAAGTGGGTTCAAAGACCTACTAAAAGAAAAATTAAAATAAAAAAGGTGGATGTACATGAGGAATTATTTGGGGTTTCACAGACCATCTACTGCAGCTACACTGCATCCTATGCACCTGAAAAGCCGATTTGACGAGCACAGTAACATCGGATGAAATGGCAAGGGCATGTTTATCTGATCCAAGTTGAATTTCATTATTATATATCATGTTTTTTTACTATCTATACATCACTAACAAACCATTAGTATGGTAGGCAGAGAAAACAAGGGGTAATAGAGTAGAATCAGAAGATTAGATTTTGTTTTAGGCTTAAAACGTGCGAAAAGGGACACGCTAGAAACTTTACTAGGTCAATACATTTTATCCTTATACAGGCATGTTGATTTTTGGGCCTATTAAAATGAAGTGCCTTTGTACCAAATAGCTGTACACAAGTCTTTGTAACATAATCTACCTTTATACAGTTGCAGAATAAGCATATTGTATGTACTGAGTTACCGAACCGAAATTTGGTATTTGGTATCCGGTATTTTGGTATTTAAAAAATAACAACCCCCAGTATAATCCCACAAGTGGGGTTTGGGAGGGAGACTGTTTCTGATAGACCCTCGGCTAAAGAAGGTGAAGGAAGCCTAATAGCAAGTAATAGTAAGACAAATAATTAGAAAACTAAATCGAAGATAGCAACAGAAATATGAAAGGGGTACTGATAACAAGTAATAGCAAGATAGTATATTTAGAAAAAATAGGTCCAAGGCAGTACACGAGAATATGAACGAAGTACTGCTAGCAAACTACGGAATTACCGATGGCAAGTAATAACGGAACAAGACATGCGAATATAGCAAACTAAGGAAAAAAAGGGTACCATACTAGCACTAATACTATCGAACTAGAGAAGACAAAGGGAAACGCACGACTACCTAATAACCTTTACCCCAATCTTCAACCTCCACACCCTTCTATCTAGGGTCATGTCCACGGTCAGCTCAAGCTGCACCATGTCCCGCCTGATCACCTCTCCCCAAGACTTCTTTGGCCTACCTCTACCTCTCCTCTCACCTCCCAAGGCCAACCTCTCACATCTCTTGACTGGGCATCTGTGCTTCTCCTGTTAACATGCCCGAACCATCTCAACCTTGCCTCATGCATCTTTGCTTCCACAGGGGCCACTCCCACCTTGTCCCGAATAACTTCATTCATAATTCTATCCAACCTAGTATGCCGACACGTCCATCTCAACATCTTCATTTCCGCTACATTCATCTGCTGGTCATGGGACTTTTTGACTGGCCAACACTCTGCCCCATACATCATAGTCGGTCTAACCGCTACCTTGTAGAACTTACCCTTAAGTCTCAACGGCACATTCTTATCACACAGGACACTAGAAGCGAGCCTCCACTTAATCCACCCTGCTGCGATACGGTGTGTGACATCCTCTTCTATCTCCCCATTCTTCTGAATTATAGACCCCAGATACATGAAACTTTCTCTCATGGGAATTGATATTTGAAAAACAAATACCGAAATACTGATACCGCACCGAAATACATACTAGCTTACACAATACACATAATTTTTAGTGTAACATAAATATAGGAAAGCTCTAAATTTTCACTTCACTTATCCTTGGGTTTTTTTTTCTTTCTAATCATTGTTGCATTAGGACTTGTATAATATTAATTTTGCTGGCTAGTTAAGGTGTATCTTTCTCCCGTCAATATATCATCCAAAAGCTGCTTGAAAGCTGTGAATTCATTTAGGACTTGGTAGAGTGGATGCGTTTGTAGATCTTGTGATATGAGATGATTCGGAGGTGTTCTTCCATGAGCTGCAAAATTTCTTGAGTTCACTCCACTTTTATTGTATAATCGCTCTGTATTATGGAGAAGTTTTGCAGCTCATGGAAAGGTAAACATGACTTTGCAGAGAACCTTTCCTTCAGTTCACTCTCTATAATTGAAAGTTTTAAAAGGTACTTTTTTTATTTAGAGGTTCGTTGAAGAATTTTTTACTTTTTAAAGATAAAGATAAGTTAAAATTCTCTATCCAATCTGAACAAATCAAAGTTACCGAACCAAATAAATCAAAATTGAAAGGACAGAAAACCGAACCATACTGAATTTAATTAGGTATAGTATTGTTGTCACATTTTAAGAAACTAAATACAAAAAATATCAAACCAAAATGTCTAAACGCCATACCATTCCAACCGATGAACACCCCTTAATAGATACTAATGACATAAACGCCCACATGTCATTCATCAAAACTATAAATGATAGGAGAATGGAAAGCAGAGCCGCAAGATAATGGCTCAGCACTTAGAAACAAACAGATTCAACCAACCACTGCAAGAAGGTTAAGAAAATACTTCCATTCCAACAAATTTATCTTCAAAAGAATCTTTGGTTGAAAAATGTTTTAGAGCTAACTAGAAAGAGCCTTCATGGAGCTTTCGCTTCCAAGATAAGAAAGGTAGGCAAACAACATCCCAAAAAAGGAGCAGTTAATATACCAATTCAGTAACCTTTTTGGCCATCCACCAACATTGGGAAGAATAGACATAAAAAGAAACTCCTAAATTGTCTTTTACTAAGATTGAGCTCATTATGCAGTTGTGGCTACTGCACAGGATTATTAGAAGGTAGATAGATACCAGCATAAGAGTTTAGCCTGTCCAAGTGAAGCGCCTTGAGCAACTTAGGAATGTCAATATGTAGATGTATACCAGCAATATCCTGCACATTGGAACTTTAGTCTGAGAAGCACGTTAAAGCAGGCATCAGAATGAGCTTGACATTTAAGTTTACCAGGAAAACTAGAGGAAAAGAAACAAAAAGGCATTCACTTATTAGATCAAACTAAATATCTAACAGCTCATTATTAGAGATAGATAAAGTAAACTTTATTGTGAAAACATACAAGTTGGATGCCCACCGCCACCAGTACACAAAAGTGTACAGGATAAGTAATGCATCATTTCTTCTGGGGAAAAATATCAGGTATTTAAAATCTAGCTCCACAATGTATCAAGACCAAATGCTGCCGTAAAGATGATCAGCAAAGTAAACCTTAAGTGAAACGTTGTTGCCAGACAATAACATCAAACTCAAACAAGACTTCAGCAAAACATACTTAGGGGTTACAACACTAATCAAATGCCTGAGAACAACAAAGGACAAACATGGGCACTAGTCCGCAGTTCAATCAGTCACCTGCCAAAATTCAGAACCCAAAATGCACAGAGGAGCAACCTAAACTGAAAGATGAAATAAGACCTTAAAACCTTTATAATGGGACTTTCTAACATATATTCGAACTTCAAATCTTTTATTTAAATGCACATCTCATAACATATTCAATTTATGTTGTGGAAACTTTTCCTTTTTTGTGTGATATAAAGGGTCTGTATAACACCTGATCTTCTCAGTTCCTTTAAGCATAACTTACAACACACTCAGTAAACTTCCATATAGCATTAACAAAAGAGAAGTAAGAAAGACATAATAGGCTATGTTCTTCACTAGGTACTGTAACCTTTCAAAAAGCTAATCACGGAAATACATAAAACTGGTAATAAAAAGTAAGCTATCTGATGTTCAGATTCATTCTCTTAATCACTCACCTTGGCCCAAAAAAAAAATAATAATAATAAGTGTCATGTGGTAGAAATAGCAAGTTTAATGACAAAAAGTTGCACGTGAAGTAATAAATCTATATAATATATTAAAAAGCACGAAGGCCCTTAGCGAAATATTGTTCGTCTTTTTTACCCTTCAAAAATAGATTTCACACTAGATAAAATTGTAATTTAGTTTTATTTTTCTAATATTTAAGAATTTGATATCAAGTAAAATTTTAATTATTAAACCTTCCCTTATTTGAAAAAGTAATTAAAACCAAAATAGAAAAATCCAAAGTTGACACCTAAACTAGAGAAAATCAAAGTAGGAAACTAAATATCGTGCACCTAGAACTCTATTAGGTTTAGGAGCCTTCGTTACGAGTATAATCGAGTTTAATTTTTAATAATATGATTTGATTATTAAAAAAAGTAATTGAAAGAATACGTAGAAACTACAAATAAAGTTCTTTTTTCTATTCGAACCATACACAATTTTACTCCTTTCCTTTTTTGAACCATACAGAAACACTTCTTATATAGGATTTTGTTTGCACATAACCATTCTCTTGTCAATGGAACATCCAGACAGATTTACTATTTTTTAGAGGTAATTCTTCTTCAGTCTTTGAGTTGTAATAATCAGGTAGATTGAAGCTTCATATTTTCATTGAACATACACAGAGAAGCTAATTAATAGTATCATTGCACCTCTCAACCTATGATTTAGTCCATATTATTTCTGATGCAAAGAACAACTCATGCTATTTGTTGCACGAACAAGCCAATGCTAAGCCATTGTTCGTTTTCACTCTATGAATTATTATTTTCCCCAGATTTCATTGTAGGTTTGACAGTGAAATTTTTACAATTGTGATGCTTTCAACCTCGTTACTAACATCAATACTGTAGCTTCAATCTCTATTAGAAGTACTCCTTTATCATGTTGTCCAAGTTTCATCTTCTTGTTTCAATGCACTTTGTATCTGAATGAACACAACAATGGTACCTTTTAGATTCCAAATTGCAAGATTCTCAATTATAGAGATTTTTCTTTTGCTATTTTTATACGTTAAATACCAGTTTCGTTGTCCCAGCTTTTTATGTTATAGGTCAGATGAAAATTTGAGTTTGAATCACTCTAATATAGTAATCATGTTACATTTAAACTCAAACTAATTTTAAACGTTTCTTGGTCTTGTTTTAATTTTATTGTATTTGGTGTTGTTTTAATTTTATTGTATTTGGTGTTGTTTTAATTTTACAATAGTTAGTTATTCATATGTAAGCATATGTTTGTACTGACTTTCTTTAAAAAAAAATTATAGGTGGTGTTGCAGGATGACTAAGCGAGTAAGTTTTACTTTCCGATATAAGCGAATTGGAATTTAAAAATATTTTTTTATGAAAATACTTTTTTACTTTGAACTTTGACAGGATAGTTTATGGCCAGTATGAGCTTTCCTTCCTCCTCCAAGGAAGTTCAACAAAGGAGGAACAAAAGGCCTTTTACAATATTTAATTATGATAACAATCATCCAGAATCAAAATTTGCACTTTCTGTAAGCTTTGATTTTTGTAAGATAAATAAATTTTTTTAAGTTATGCATTATATTAAAAGATTATTACCTTAAATTTTATAATAATCGCTAGGCTACACGTGCAAGGCACGTACTCTAAAACTAGTACATGGAAAACCACAAGTAAGATAGTGTTCCTAAGTATACTCCTAGCCTCTTTAACTATTCCAGTCTAGGTTAAGACCATCTCAATTTACCTTGGATTTTCATTTGCACGAAAAACATTAATAAAATATGGCATGAGATAAGCACAGCAAGCTTTGTACTTTATAATACGATTCACTTAGCTAGTCTTGTCCCAAATGAGGGAATCCCATAATATGTTAACATAAAGTATTAGAGAAGATGCAAGCTAGTTTTACACTGATCCAAACTTACCCATAATCCTCCAAGTACCCGCTTGGAAATTCTCCAAATGAAAGACAAACGTCCATGCCATTTTTGGCCAATTCGACTTATAGCTGCTTTGAGTGATTCCTTTGGCGAGATGAAAAATCGTGCACGTGAACTTTCCTTATTGATTTTAGGGATCACATCATCAACCACTGACTCACTCTTCATAGAACTCCCCAATGAAGATTCAAAGAACTCACTGTTTGAATGTAAAAGAGATTTACCACTTTTGGCACCATCACTTAACCAGTCCAACCATGGTTTTGTAGCTGTGGTAACTGAATTATCTTCATACCCATGTTTCAGGTTCTCACTTATAGGTTCTTCGTTGGCGACGTTTACTACGTCATAGTTGGTTTGATTCTGTGACCACAAGCCAGCACTTGTAATCTGTAGGAGAAAACAGAATCAGCTGGATTTTACAGGATGATATAACTAGCACACGTGAGTGATAGAAATTTACTAAATAACCAAAACAGTGATAATAATGCAATTATGTACTAAGGAGACTTATATAGATTCAGGAAAATGCGATAAACGCTAGATATTCTATAAGCAATTATCCTTCAAGATTAGTCAACTCAATTTATCACCTATATTGCTTTGAACCACACCTTTTTCATTATTCATATTTCTCTTAATTTTCTTTAGAACAATATTTTGAACTTTATCAGCACACAACTTTTTTTGCTAAGAAATTATGTGAACCAGCTCAAATGAGGCTTAAACCCTTCAATTAAAAGAAAAAGACGAAAAAACACAGCTGCTTAGATGCTTGAGCAAATATTCAGCTGTAAAAGATCTAATATCTATCTTTCTTTGGGGGAATAACACTATGTCTTGGCCAACTAACAACCAATACCTGTTTCCTTCCATCACTGGAAATGGAAGAGCAATTTGTTGAGACTTCATCAGATGATTGTACAAGAAGGCACTAGATTATTTAGAGAGAAAAAAAAAGAACAGATGATAAAAAATCGACCATAAGCATCCATTCCCTAATCTATACCAATAGATCGTGAGATCCATGTACTTGAGTTGTCAAATGAGCCACATTAAAAGTGAAAGCTTAATTGAAAGACCCCAAGAGTACATGACATAACCATTAAAGTACGACAAATGAAGATAAGGCTCTCTAAGGAAAAAAAAATAGTTTCAAATGAGACACTACCTAAGTGTAGGGTGTTCCTCACTTCATTGCTACACTTTGGCAGCTGGAAACTAAGATACTTCAAAAAGAAACTACATCAACCACCTATATTCACTATGAAATGGCCATGGTTTCAACTGTGTGAGTAATGATCTTTTCTTTGGTTCACTTTCTCTTGGGCTTGGTTGCTCTTTTTACCATTTGCTGCAGTAAATGAGATGGGATATATGACTTTTGCTCCGTTTTGGGGACTCGTTAATATGATATTAATAGAGCTCCATTCATCTGTTTCTCAAAAATACGTAGATTTCCTAGGACTAATTCTTTATTTTAAAGTTACCATGGATGTGCAAATGAAAAAATTGGTAACTCAAGACTAGACAACATATATATATCACATCTTATTTGCTAAAAGAGAAAGATCATAAGCCGACTAAACCTTTAGCCTAATGCTGATCAATTGGCTTTACATTACAAGGCCACCATTAAGCAATACTTATACTAAGTTCTCAACATAGATAGAGGAAGATTATTTGTGTTTGGAACTTTGGATTTGGATGTCAGCAGAGTGGTTGAATTTCTCAAGTTGTTAGACAATTTTAAAGGTATCTCAGAGAGGGCATAGGCTAGTGTAGAGAGGGACTAGCAAGGGACTTTTCACTGTGAAATCAGCATATGCAGGCTTAAATTGTACCGGGCAACACTTTGGCTCCTGGCAGCGGAAACATGTATGGAAAGTGAAGATTCTTCTCAAAGTGGCATGTTTCCGCTGGTTAGTGGTTAGAATGACAGTCTTGACACATGACAATGACATGAGAGGGCTGCCATTATGTTCCAGGGGCTTTATGTGTGGTAGAGAGTCGGAAACTGTTAATCACCTGTTTTTGCACTGCCAAGTAACTGTATGGCAGTTATTTTTTATCATGAAAAGTATGAGATGGTCAATGCCATGATCAACTGGTGAACTCCTAGCATGTTGGAATGACAAGGAAAACATGATAAGGTGGAAGAAGTGGTGGAGCATCATCCCAGCATGTATTTGGTGGGCAATTCGGAAGGAGAGAAATCTTAGATGTTTCGAAGACATTTCGAACTCTCAACAGAAGATCAAGATGAATTGTATATTTTTGTTCTACCTTGGTGTAAAGAAGGTTCATAGATGATGTAGGATCTTTTAGACATCATTAGGACCTTGTTAGAAGTACAAGGCTAGAATTTCTGTTTGCACTTTTTTGTTTGGAATGTAACTTTACTAATTAGTTTACATATAAATGTTACCCATCTCAAAAAACATTGATGATTTTTTTGGTTGAGAAACATCGATAATTTATTAATTTATTCATCACATTTCTACATGCAAATATTTATATTTTATATGATCCTACCCTAAGCTTTCCTTTGTCTGATTCCAGGCTAAACACTTTTCAACTTAAGCTACAATATTCAAAATCTAAGTTGCACGGACTCATCATTTTTTATGCCGAAGCCGTCTCGACACGACTCTGGGACGGGTGCAGGATACATTTGGGATTCAGTCAACCAACTTTGGATAATTTGACCGAAGTCCATGGACAAATTTGGGGGAATAATTGAGATTTTGATTTCTCAAAATAAAAGATAAAACAGATTTAAGACATGGGAAACAGCATACCTTCAATATAAATGTAAGTTTTTCTACAATATAATGTAAGTTTTACAATTTAAGACATGGAGAATGAAAGATTGAATTCTACAATATACATGTAAGTATTTCACAGAATATCTCTCAAAATTTAGAATATCTTTATAGCTCTAATTTTATAATTTTGAATTTTCCTAGCCGAATCCCAGCACCCGTATCCATAACTGGATCCGCACCCCGAATCTTAAATTTAGATTTTGTTGAATCCGACTCTTGGATCCGTCCACCAGCACCCGAGTACGAGCAACTTAGTTCAAAAGCCGAAATTCAAAAACACAAAAAACTGAAGCCTTTTTCAGCACTAGCTTTTATTTCAACAACCCAAAACCTAGATGCATATCCACAATTATTATTGAGAACATAAAACAGGAGAAGTTTTACAGTACAGCAAATGAAAAAACTCACCTTGATTTGAATAAGTTGTGCCTCTGAGATGTTCACTCTAGACAGCTCACTTGAGCAGCCAGGCTACACAGAACAAATTATAGCCATTACTTATACATTTTACATGGAAAGGAACGGAAGAACACAACAACCCCACCATATCAGAAAGAAGAGAAACCTCCATAAAGAACCATTAAGAGAGTCAGTCAATCAAATATAATATCTAAAACAATTTTCACTTTTAAATTCTTCAGCAATTCTTATACAGATTTTTCTAATCTAAACTCTTTTTTTAATGTAAATACTTTATAAATCATGAGAAAATATGGTGTTAGTATAACAAAAAGAAAAAAATGATTCTCTACAAACAATACCCACTCTTCTGTACAAAGTAAAACCTCATTGGCGCATCAAAACGAAACTAGGGATGAGAGGCTATTTGTGCATAGTCTTTCTTCCTCTCTAGGAATTTGATTCTTACCTAACCAAGAGGTTATGATAATATGACGCTACTAAAAACAATTCATTCATCCAAAACTCAGATTAGCGGACCCAAATTATGCAAGTAAGGACTAACTCCGGAAATTCGCACAAGAGTAATCCGACATTAAGGGGAAAAGATGCAAAACTAAACCACTCAATTAGCAAATTCAGCTTCCTAGAAAATAAACAGTTACCAACCCTCCCCCAAAAAAATGAAAGAAAACAAACAACAATTTTGATTTAAGGGGAAAAAAATGAAATTGTGAATTCAATTTAACAAGTAAAGAGGTTAACCTGTTGAACATAATTGCTGTGCAAAAAAAAAAATCAGTTCCATGAAAGAGGTAACAATTTTCCCAATAAAAGTAAAAGAGAGTATTTAAGGAGAACCTGTTGAACATAATTGGCGTGCATGACGACGAGAATAGAGAAAAGAGTGACGGCGATGAAGAGATACAAATACTCCAGAGTAGCTCTGACCCTGGGCCGAAGCATCTGAGCAAATCGTTCTTGAACCCTTATAAAGGTCTGCTCTGGATCCATCTGTACATAGAACTAAAAGAAAAAGGGCTTTCCTATATATATCCCTAAGATTGCACAATCAACCTTTTCGTATCATTTGGGGGTTTATGGGTCTTCGCAATTCCTTGCTTTTTGCCTAATTAGGATTCTCGAATAACATTTAGTTGGAGACCATCGTCAAAGTTCAAAGAGGGGATGCTGCGAGCCTGCGACTGAGAGGGATGGATGAAGATGCAAATATGGGTCAATGCATGAATGAAAATGTTTTCCTATATTTTCCTTACAAAATATTTATCTAGAAAATAAGTGTTTTTTATTTTAGTTAAGTAGTAAAAAAATATTTTTAAAAAAGTCTCTACTTTAAACAAAGTACTTAGTCCTACCGGTGCGATGCGTGATCAATATCAAAAAAAAAAATGAAATTATAATTATTCTTGTTTGATACTATTAGAACGTATTGCTTTAATAAATTTCAATTGTCATTTTATTTGTCAGTACGATATACCCAACCCTCAACGATATTTGAGTAGTTAATTTCTTTATTAATTTTTAATAAATAATTTTTTTTTATTAACTAATTGTGTCATGTGGCTTTTATCTAGGCTACTACTTGTATTAATGTGTTTCCTTTTTCTTTGGCTTTTAATAATATATAGATAGATAGATTATTAGCATATTACTTGTTTAATATTTTTTTTGTAATATAATAGAAGATATACATTTTATTACTCTTGAAAATATATATTTTTATTTTAAATTTTATTATATTTTTTCAATAATATTGTTTGAATTTTAATGAATAGATATACTTTAATTTCAAAAAATAAAAAATAAAATAATTTTAAAAAATAAAATAAAGAAATTAACTAACCTAAACCAACTCTCCCCATGTTTTAGAAGTTAATTAGGTAGTTAATTTCTTTATTAATTTTTAATAGATAATTTCTTTGTTATTAACTAATTATTTCATAATATTTTTTTCTAGCCTACCACTTGGCATAGAAAAATAGAATATTAGAAAGAAACTACTCCACAATTTGAATGGATATATATATATATATATATATATATATATATATATATATATATATATATATATATATATATATATATATATATATATATGGTAGTATTTCTTCTTCTTTTTTTATTTTTTTATTATAGTTATTTTTTTTATTTAAAATAATTTTAACACTCCAACTTGAAACTACTCTCACCCAATTTGAATAGGTAGTTATTTTTTATATATTTATATTTTTTATTTTATATATATATTATTTTTATTTTTATAGATATTTAAATTTAAATATAATAACTAATAACTAATTATTAACTAAAAAATTAATTAGTAACTAATTATGCCATGTGGTTTTTTTTTTTATGCTGCCATTTGGCTTAAGGAGAAGGCTTTATCCTCTCCTTTTAATAATATATAGATAGATCCTATGGGAGATGAAATAGATAAAGTACCGAAAAAGATGGATAAATCTGAATTTATGGGTCGAACTGACAAGGCGAAATACATAAACGATCTCTTTAAATTATCCTTAACGACCAGACAAACACCTTAAATGACTTATTTATCATTTAGACACTTCAAGAGTCTACTAAGTATTTCAAGTAAACACACATTAATGATGTGGCATATGCGTGTTTGCTTACAAAGTGTTGAGCACGTGGAGTATTTTTTCAACAGTCAAATCAAAGAAAAAAATAATTTATTACAAGAAAATTCGAAAAAAAAATAGAAAATTTTGCTTAGGTGCTTCTTATGCATCTTTGGTCTTCATTATTTGGTATTAAAATTTTGAATTGATCTAAATATAATCCTTGTCATTGCTCTACAATTCAAATTTGGGAAGAAGTATTCGAAACCCATTACAACTCTCAAATTTGGAAAGAAGTCTTCGAAACCCATCACAACTCTTGAAATTTGAGTTCGTGTTCCATCATTCTTCATTGTCCAACACTGTGGAAGAAGCTGGATTTTTTCAATTTGAAAGTTGAAGGTCGAAATTGATTGGGTGTTTAAAACCTTTGTTGAAAACTTCTTTTTGAAACAGAATCTACAGATTTAGGTCAATTGGAGTTGATTTGATTGCCTTTGGTTCGAAATTTTTGAAGTGTATTCGAAGAAGACAACGACTGGGTCTTTTGATTTTTTGGTTGCTTGTAAATATTGGGTATTGTGGTTTGATATCGGTGTTGATTAGAGTTCTTATTTCAAGTTTGGACTCATTTGGTGAAATAACGATTGAGATTGGATTGAAAAACTTGAGCAAGTCGGAAGAACACCGAAGAAAACTGCTATATTCTCCAACTCTTGTATTCTTCAATTTTTGAAATTGGGCTTTGAAGCATTTAGTCAGTAGCTACGTTTAATTTGTTGGGAGTTGGATGCTGGTGAATTTGGAGAAAAGGGAATGGGGGAAAGTTGGTGGGTAAAAGCAAGTAGATGAAGGAGGAAGGGGAGGGGTTGTCAGCGCTGTTTTGGTTAATTAAAGTAAGGGAAAAAATTTTTTTGCTTTAAATGTATTTTTTTATTTCAAATTATACGTGTCATTTTCTAATTGGTTCATTTGACACATTATTAGCAAGTGTAACTCATGCATATAGTTTCTGCACTCGAGTGTTTACTTGGAATACTTAATAGCCACATGAAGTATCTAAATGGTAAATGCGTCAGTTATGGTATTTGTTTGATCGTTAAGGAGAACTTAAAGGGGCCGTTTATGTATTCCACCAACTCACAATAGCAAAGGTAGGAATAAGGGGTGGGTGGGGTTGTTGGAGGGTAGGGGATGGGTGAAAGTGGTGTGTCACGACCCCAGATCTCACCAAACCCGCTTATTAGGTAAGCCAACACCCAATCAAAACTCTACTAGATGCACAACTCAAAAATCCATAAACCAAGGCCAAAACTTTCATAGCCCAAATATCTCTCTTCCGCTAGAACAAATGTCAAACTCCAAATAAGAAACCAGATAATTCTCCTTACGGGGCTTCAACTGCCGTAATACGTATGCAATCACCCCACCATTCTGTGCCAGCACCGCGTCAAGACCCACGTGTGATTCATCAAAATACACTAAATAAGGCCCTGAACTTGTGGGCGACACCGACACCGAGGTTGTTATAAATGGAAAACCTCTCCACAAGGCGACGAAAGTAGTATGTCCTCGAAACGAGTGAACATAAGTGATATCCTACACCATATCTGCAGCATCACTACAGCTCACCGACGCGCAAGTGATATTGAGTACTCCACCTCGCATACGAGTGAATAAGAAGGAGTTGAATGTATAAGCCTCAAACAGAATAAAGTAGCACGATAAGGAACAAAGAAAGGGAAGTTTTCTAAAGCCCTATAGCCTCTCGAAAATAAGTATAAATATCTCTGTACAGATCCACAAGACTCTACTAGGTCTGCTCGTGAGACCTATATGAACCTAGTGCTACAATAGTAGACTTCGTGGTGAGGTGCCTAATTCTTTGATCCTCAGCATATGGAGTCTCATTACCTTGATTATTTATTTATGTCCTTTTGTTTATTCTAGATAGATATTGTTATTTGATATACATAATTCACTCTTATTAGATGTTCGTGCTGTTGTGATATCGGATTTTGGGAATTTTTAGACAATTGTGGTCGGGTATAGCCCTGTCTCAGATATTTGTATCTTTATAGTGGTTTTGAGAATATTTTTGCCTTTATGCTTTATCATAACTCTGTTAATAACTTAATAATTTGACGTCTATTATTGATATTGGGTGTTAGATTGCCTAGCAAACAGGTTAGGCGCTATCATAATCTTTGATAGGATTTTTAGTCGTGACAAGTTGGTATCAAAGTTTGGTGAGAACTCATATTTCAGAAGCAACAACAGGTGACAAAGAGGCAGCACCACTGGCTGTGACAGAAGAGGGAGAGGTCAGGGTAGGGTCAAGGCTCCCATCAGGGGATGCACTATAGTGTCGAGAGGTAGATCACCTACGGTAGCCCGTGCGCATGCTAGTGCATTATCAGAGGACCTACCTACTTATCATGATGATGATCAGATTATTGGTGACCATGTCGAGGCCCCAATTTCGGCTTTGCATCTAAAGGGTTTTGTTGCTACACCAGTGTTTCAGGATATTATGGCTAAGATAGTCAACTTTATAAATTGTTTGACTCAAACTGGAGTGGTTATAGTAGCCCCATCTATATCTCAGTTTGGAGGGGAGCCCAGGCTCTTCTCACTCGTACTTTGGAGTAGGCTACAGTGATGTTTCAGATGCGGGGTGTATTGGCAGTTGGTGTATGGCAGCCTATAGTGGTAACTAGACCCGTGGTTGATCCTGCTATGCCTACTGAGGAGTAAAAGAGGGTTAAGATATTTCACAGGTTACATTTTCCTCACTTTGATGATGACGCTTCTGAGGATACACAAATTGTCTAGACTAATGCCATCAAATGCTTCATAATTTGGGATTCGTAGAGTCCAATGGTGTGGACTTTACTACATTCAAGTTGAGAGGGGCTGCTAGGAGATGGTGGTAGATGTATGAGTTGGGTAGGCCAGCAAGTTCATCTCCTCTTACTTGGACTCAGTTTTCGCACTTATTTCAAGAGATGTACATCCCACATACCAGGAGGGATGAGTTGAGGGGTCAATTTGAGTGCCTCAGCAAGATCGCATGAATGTGATTGACTATGAGGCGATATTCACAGAGTTGTCTCGTCATGATTCTTTCTTGATCCCCACTAAGGCAAAGAAGGTGAATTGATTCATTGAAGGTTTCACTTATGTTATTAGGATTTCCATGGCATGAGAGTCAGATATTGAAACTACTTTTTATCAGGCTGTGGAGTTAGATCGAAAGAGTGAGCGTATCTGTAGTTAT
The DNA here is from genome assembly GCA_026770625.1 of Nicotiana glauca. Lineage (NCBI taxonomy): Eukaryota > Viridiplantae > Streptophyta > Magnoliopsida > Solanales > Solanaceae > Nicotiana > Nicotiana glauca. The sequence continues at coordinate 46,293 of MU735825.1, forward strand.
AGGAGAGAGGATAGGATGAGGAATATAAGGCCTTGTCAGTCTGGTAATTTCAATGGTACCTCATCTAGAGGTAGAAGTCCGTTTGGTAGAGTCCATCATGGTAGGCCATCTTATTCTATGTAGCATGTTTCTAGGGATGCAGTATCTCGGACGTACTTTAACATTCTAGTTCCATCAGTGTTCTGTGATCTCCCAGTGAGTTCATATTATGCTCCGTCTGTTCAGGGTTCTTCTAGCGGTTATTCAGAGCATCATGGATAGATTTATGTTTAGCAGCCTCCGTTAGCTAGGGGTTATATTGAGTGCGGAGTTTGGCTATGTGAGGAGGCATTGTCCCAGACTTGATAGAGGCGTAGTTTCGTAGACTTCTTAGACAGTGGTTTCCACATTGGTTGCTTTATCTCTTGCCCAATCAGCTAGAGGGGGAGGTCTTGTAGCTAGAGGTTATCGTAGAGGAGTGGGTCAGGTTGGTGGTGATCAAAGTGATGGTTGTCAGTCTTGATGTTATGCTTGTTCGGGTAAACCCAAGGCTGTGGCCTCAAATGTGGTGATTATATGTATGAATTCAGTCTGTCATAGATATTCTTCCATGTTATTTGATCTGGGTCTATCTATTCATATGTGTCATCGTATTTTGCTCTTTATTTAGACATGCTTTGTGATTCTCTTGATATTTTTCTTTATGTATCTATACTTATTGGTGATTCTATTATGGTAGATCGTATATATTGGTCATGTGTAGTTATTAATTGGTGTTATGAGACTAGGGCTTATCTTTTGTTGCTTAGTATAATATATTTTAATATGATTTTTTGTGTGGATTGGCTATCTTTGTACCACGATATTCTTGATTGTCATGCCAAGACTGTCACGTTGGCTATTCTAGGGTTACCAAGGTCGGGATAGAGGGGTTATCTTGGTCACACTCCTAGTAGAGTGATTTCATTTATGAAGGTTCAATGGATGGTTGAGAACGGGTGTTGGTGTATCTAGATTTTTCTAGAGATGTAGTTTTGATACTCTTATTATTGATTCGGTCCTAGTAGTGAGGGAGTTTCTATATGTGTTTATTGCAACCTATCGGGCATGCCACCCGATATGGATATTGACTTTGGTATTGATTTAATGCCGAGCACTCAGCCTATATCTATTTCACCATATCACATAACTCCAGCTAAGTTGAAAGAGTTGAAGGAGCAGTTCCAAGAGTTATTGGATAACGGATTCGTTAGGCTGGGTGTTTCTCCTTGGAGTGCACCCATGTTGTTCGTGAAGAAGAAGGACAGTCCTATGAGGATGTGCATCAATTACAGGCGAGTGAACAAGGTCACTATCAAGAACAAGTATACATTGCCTCACATTGATGATTTATTTGATTAGCTTCAGGGTTCCTGGGTGTTCTCGAAGATTGATTTGAGATTAGATTAGCACCTGTTGAAGATCAGGGCTTCAAACATCCCAAGACGACTTTTAAGATTCATTATGGGCATTATGAGTTTTTGGTGATGTCCATTGGTGTGACCAATGCCCCAATAAATTTCATATATTTGAGAACAGTGTGTTCTAACCATATTTGGATTCTTTTTTATTATGTTCATTGATGATATCTTGGTATATTCCCGTAGTACGGAGAATCCCGACCAACATTTGAGGATTGTGCTTCAAATTTTGAGAGAGAACAAGTTGTATGCTAAATTCTCCAAGTGTGAGTTTTAGTTGGACTCGATGGCATTCTTCGTACACGTGGTATCTACTGATGGGATAAAGGTTGATCGAAAAAAGATTGAGGCAGTTTAGAGTTGGCCTAAACCTTCTACTGCTATAGAGATCAAGAGTTTCTTGGGCTTGGATGGCTACTATCATTGCTTTGTGGAAGGATTTTCATCTATTGCAGCTCTATTAACCATTTTGACCTAGAAAGGCCTCCATTCGTATGGTCTGACAATTGCGAGGAGAGTTTTTAGAAGCTCAAGACTACTTTGACTACAACTCTAGTTTTGGTATTATCCTTAGGATCATGGATGTATACTGTCTATTATGATGCTTCGCGTGTTGGCCTTACGTGTGTGTTGATGCAAGACGGTAGGGTAATTTCCTATGCGTCGCACCAATTGAAGCCACATGAGAAGAACTATCCAATTCATGATTTGGACATGGTGGCTATTATGCACGCGCTCAAGATTTAAAGGCATTGCTTGTATGATGCATCTTTAGAGATTTACACTGATCACCATAGTCTTAGGCTTCTGTTCCAACAAAAGGATTTGAATTTGAGACAGCAAAGGTGGTTAGAGTTGTTGAAGAACTATGACATTATTATCTTGTATCATGTGGGTTAGACTAAAACGGTAGCAGATGCTTTGAGTAGGAAGGCGAAGAGTATGGGGAGTTTCGCATTTATTCCAGTTGTAGAGAAGCCTTTGGCTATTGATATTAAGGCTTTGGTCAACAATTTTGTGAGGTTGGATATTTCTAAGTCTAGTAAAGTTCTTGCTAGTGGTGTTGCATAGTCGTCCTTGTTTGAGCACATTAAGCCTCGTCAGTATGATGGTCTTCATTTGATAGTCCTTAAGGACACAATGTTTCAAGGTGGTGCTAAGGAGGTGGCTATTGGTGATGATGGGGTATTATGATTTTAGTTTCGGATTTGTATTTCTAATGTGGATGGTTTAAGGGAGTTGATTCTTGATGAGGCTCATAGTTCACGATATTCTATTCATCCAGGTGCTATAAAGATGTATCGTAACTTGAAGAAGCATTCTTAGTGGCAAAAGATAAAGAGAGACATTGTTGGGCATAATTCGAGATGTTTAAATTGTCAGCAAGTCAAATGTGAGCATCATAGACTCACTTGTTTGCTTTAAAGATTAGATATACCAGAGTGGAAGTGGGAGCGTATTACCATGGAATTTGTTGTAGGATTGACGCGGACCTTGAGGAAGTTTGAATATTTTGGGTTATTGTGGACAGATTGAACAACTCTGTGCATTTTATTCCAATTATGACTTCTTATACTTCACATAAGTTGGCTCGGATCTACATAAAAGAGATAGTCTGTTTGCATGGCATGTTTGTTTCTATCATTTTGGATCAGAGCATGTAGTTCACATTGCACTTTTGGGGAGAAATTCAATATAAGTTAGGCACGTAGGTGGAGCTGAGCACAACGTTTCACCATCAAACATATGGGCAATCTAAGCGGACCATTCAGATCCTTTAGGATATGTTAAAAGCCTGTGTTATTGATTTCGGAGGCAAGTGGGATCAGGTTTCTACCACTATCGGATTTTGCTTACAACAACAGCTACCAATCTAGTATCGAGATGGCTCCATATAAGGCATGATATGGGAGGCGATGTCGTTCTCCGGTTGGTTGGTTTGAGCCTGGTGAGGCTAAGTTATTGGGCACAAATTTGGTTCATGATTACTTGGAGAAGGTGAAGCTGATCCAGGAGAAGCTTCGTACAACAGTGACTGGCGTGGACTTCTATTCTATACCTGTCTCCTTCTGTTACTATTATATAACCTCCTCGAAGCAAGGAAGGGCAGTTCAGGCAGAAGATTTATATTGATAGGCTTGTTCATGATGTGTCTTTCATAGAGGGTGAAAAGGTTCTTCTTAGAGTTTCGTCGATGAAGGGTGTGATGAGATTTGGTATGAAGGGGCCCTTGGTATATTGGTTCCATTTTAGGTGTTACAGAGAGTCGGTAACGTGGCATACAGACTTGTTTTGCCACCCAGCTTTGTCGAGAGTTCATATGGTGTTTCATGTTTCTATGCTTTGGAAGTATCATGAAGATCAGTCATATTTGTTAGATTCCAGTTCAAGATGAGAATCTAGCTTATGAAGAAGAGCCGGTGGCCATTTTGGATAGGTAGGTTCGGAAGTTGAGGTCGAAAGAGATTACATTAGAGAAGGTTCAGTGGAAAGTCTATTGGATAAGAAGCGACTTGGAAGACCGAGCATGATATGAGGAACATATATCCTCATCTTTTTGGCATTCCATGTATGATTCTAAACCCGTTCGAGGATGAAGGTTTGTTTAAGAGGGGGAGAATGTAACGACCAACCGACTGTTTTGTGTATTTGAGCCTCTTTCCCGATTTGATGCTTCATGTATGTTTGTTTTCTATTTTTTTACTTGCAAAGATGGTTGGTTTGGTTTTTGGAAGGTGTGGATCTTTTCGAGGGTCTCTCTCCGAGATAGCCACTTTATGTATTCAGTCTTCATCTTTAAACGGGTCTCGGCTAACTCCACATTGGCCTTATACTGTGCCATCATTTCCTTGGCATCAGTAGAACCAACTCCGAGTGGCAAAAGACCAAGCTGAGTTGATGAGGGTGCAACAAATCCTTCAACCGATATTCCGGTTCCACCTCCAGCCCCAGCTTCCGATCTCGATATTTTCGATGGGGTTATGAGGGGAGCCATACAGATGTTGGCACAAATATTGGCTTCCTAAAACCAGAGATCAAATATTGTCCCCACTTCTTCTATCCAGCAAGGGGATTATATTGGTTCCAGAGTGAACAAGTTTCTTCAGTTAGATCTTCTAGTGTTCACGGATACTAATCCCTAGGAGGACCCCTAGGACTTCATTGATGAGATGCACAAGAATCTTCGGGTTATGTATGACACCGAGACGGAGGGAGTGGAGTTGGCCTCCTTCCACTTGAAAGGGGTGGCCTATTCTTGGTTTGAGTTGTGGGATGAGTCCCGTGAGGAAGGGATCCCCCCGACAAGGTAGAGTGAGTTTACTGATGCCTTCATGGATCATTTCTTGCCTGCCGAGACCAAGGCAATCTATGCTACTGAGTTTGAGAACCCGAAGTAGGGGAGCATGTGTGTGGGATTACCATGTGGAGTTAGTGCGTCTATCTAAGTATGTTATTCACATGTTGTCCACTATGGAGGCTAGAGTACGCCAGTTTGTGTAGGGCCTTAGCCCCTTAGTTATTAATGAGGCTGCTATACCCGCCTTGAATTCTGATATAAACTATGGGAAGATAGTGGCGTTCGCTCAAGCTACAGAGAACCGTAAACTGAAAAATAGAATGGAGCGTGAAGGTAGCAGCAAAACCTGGTCCGCGAGTAACTTTGGTGGTTCTTTCGGTGGCGGTGGTAGTAGGTCGGCATTTAGGGGAGGGTCATCAGAGCCATCTCAATCTTTTGCTCAGTCTTCGATGAGTGCCCAACCATCAAGGCCCAGTCAAAAGCAATGGAGTCGTTTCAGTCTCAATCAGGGAAACAGGGGACCCCACCAGTAGGGTCGATCTGGAGCGAGATTCCAGCATCGGCGGAGGCCCCCATGCCTCAAGTGTGGAAGGCACTTTGGGGTCTGCTTCCTGGACCTACCTATATGTTATGAGTGCGGTATGAGGGGTCACATTCAAAGGGATTGCCGCTCGTCTTGCCAGACCATGGGTAGGGGTGCAGAACAACCAACTAATTCTGCAGCTACTACATTCGCAGCACCTCCTCCAGTTCGAGGCACTCCAGCACTCGCAGGGTGTGGTGCAGCTAGGGGTGGTAACCAAAACTCAGGAGGGCCCAGCAAATTTTATGTTATGCGGAGGCGGCGGGATTCAAAGGCTCCTCCAGATCTTGTCATAAGTTTATTGACTATCCAATCTCATTATGTGTATGCTCTAATTGATCCCAGTTCCACTTTGTCCTATGTCACCCCTTATGTTGCTATGGAATTTGGGATAGAACCGGAACAACTTCATGATCCGTTCTCTATATCTGCTTTGGTTGGTGAGTCTATTACGGTTGCACGGGTTTATAAGGACTGTGTTGTCACAGTGCATGGTCGGGACACCATAACGGATCTAATTGAATTAGGGATAGTTGATTTTGATGTAATAATGGGGATGGATTGACTTTATTCCTATATTGCTAATCTTGATTGTCGAAAAAAAACTGTGAGTTTTGAATTCCAAGTGAGTCAGTGATTGAATGGAAGGGGGATAACGTGGTGCTAAAGGGTAGGTTTATTTCTTACCTTAAGTAAACGAAGATGATTAACAAGGGATTTATCTACCATTTGGTCTGAGTTACAGACATCGATGTTGAGGCACCTACACTTGAGTATGTGCTTGTTGTGAATAAATTTGCGGATATCTTTCCGGATGAGCTCCCTAGGATCCCACCAGATAGAGAGATTGATTTTGGTATTGATGTTATGCCAGGCACGCGGCCTATATCTATTCCACCTTACAGAATGGCACCACCAGAATTAAAGGAGCTGAAAGAACAATTGAAGGATTTTCTAGAGAAAGGCTTCATTCGACTGAGTGTGTCACCTTGGGGTGCACCAGTTCTCCTTGTAAGAAAGAAATATGGGTCGCTATGAATTTGTATTGACTACCAGCAGCTCAACAAAGTCACAATAAAAAATAAGTACCCACTACCAAGGATAAATGGATTGTTTGATCAATTGCAAGGTGCTAGGTACTTCTCCAAAACTGATTTAAGATCAGGGTAACACCAATTGAAGATCAAGGAGCAAGATATTCCGAAAATAGCTTTCAGGACCCGGTATAGGCACTTTGAATTTCTGGTGATGTCTTTTGCGGTAATAAATGCCCGACAACTTTCGTGGATCTTATAAATTGGGTTTTCAAGCCTTTTCTTGACTCCTTTGTGATAGTGTTCATTGATGATATTCTTGTATATTCATGAAGTCGAGAGGACCATTCTTAGGGCAATTATGCATACTCTCATCAACACCAATTGTACGCGAAGTTTTTGAAATGTGAATTTTGGCTTGAATATATCACATTATTAGGTTATGTCGTCTCTAGAGAAGGAATCAGAGTTGATCCTCAAAAGATTGCAGCTGTGAAGAATTGGCCTAGACCTAAAACTCCAACAAAGATTCGCAGTTTCTTGGGCTTAGTAGGCTATTACAGGACGTTTGTGGAGGGGTTCTATACTCTTTCCTCTCCGTTGACTAAATTGACACAGAAGGCAATTAAGTTTCAATGGTCTGATGCATGTAAAGGAGCTTCTAGGAGTTGAAATCAAGATTGACTTTGGCGCCAGTGTTGACCTTACCAGAGGGTACAAATGGGTTTGTGGTGTATTGCGACACTTCAAGGATCGGGCTTGGGTGTATATTGATGCAACACGGCAAGGTGATAGTTTATGCTTCTAGGCAACTCAAGAATCATGAAAAGAACTATCCAACACACGATTTAGAACTTGCAGTGGTGGTATTTGGATTGAAGATTTGACGTCATTATCTGTATGGGGTACATGTGGATATATTCACGGACCATAAGAGCCTTCAATACATTTTCAAATAGAAGGAGCTAAATCTGAGGCAAAGAAAATGGCTTGAGTTACTCAAAGATTACGACATCTATATCTTGTATCACCCAGGAAAGGCCAATGTTATGGTGGATGCTCTTAGTCAGAAATTTATGGGCAGTTTGTCTCATTTGGAGGCATATCAAAAGTTGTTGGCTAAGGAGGTTCATCGGTTGGCTAGTTTGGGATTTCATCTTACGGACTCTAGTGAAGGAGGGGTAATTGTGAAAAATAGACTTAAATCATTGCTTGTTGTGGAAGTCAAAGAGAAGTAATACAACGATCCATTGTTGGTACAATTGAAGGAGAGGATTCATAAACTTAAGACTATGGCTTTTTCTCTTAGCATGGATGATGGTACACTAATGTACCAAGGGCGGCTATGTGATCCAAATGTAGATGGTCTCCGGGAAAGAATCATGACCGAGTCTCACACTTCTAGGTATTCCGTGCACCCATGTTCTACAAAGATGTTTCACGAACTTAAGGAAGTCTACTAGTGGAATGACATAAAGAGGAATGTAGCTGACTTTGTGGCAAAATGTCCAAAATGTCAGCAAGTGAAGGCCGAGCATCAAAGGCCCGGTGGGATGGCACAGAACATAGAAATTCCAATGTGGAAGTAGGAAATGATTAATATGGACTTTATGGTGGGACTATCGCACACGTCGCACAAGTTTGACTCAAATTGGGTGATTGTGAAACGACTTACGAAATCAGCACACTTCTTGCTAGTTAAATCTATCGACACGATGGAACAATATGCTCAGTTGTATATCAAGAAAATAGTCGGGTTGCATGGCACTCTAGTTTCTGTAAGGCCCCGTAAAATTTTGTGCTTAAAACCTAGTAGCTCATAGTGTCAAGGTCCGAATATTGTGTTAGGAATGTGTAGAATTCTTAGGTCAAGAATGCGATCGCAGAAAATTGGTCTAAGATGATGTCAAAAATGCGGCCCATTCTGCGATCGCAGAATCAAAATGCGGACCGCATTCCTACCGCAGAGTGTAACAGAAGATTTGTCAAA
>MU735825.1:62727-100246 GCA_026770625.1 Nicotiana glauca
TAGCAAAATTTTTAGATTATTTATTTACTTATAATATTAATTATTAAGTAAATCTATTCATGTCCTTATTCGTAATTTGACACTTAAAAGCACTTTCTAAAAAGTTTGGCCAAACACAAATTATTTCTCAAAAGTGCTTTTCAGACTGATTAGCCAAACACAAACTGCTTCTCCCCAAAAGTAATTTTTTCAAAAGTATTTTTAAAAAAAGTATTTCTCAAGCTGATTTCTCCAGCTTGGCCAAACAGGCTACAAGTAAAGATACCCTTCTTTATGCTTATCTTTTTTCCCAGCCTTGCGCTTGGGGCAGCCAATAGATCTGAACTTCATAGGTCTAAGTGAAATTACCCTTTCCCAAAATAAAACCAAAAAAAAAAAAAACAAAAAAAAACAGGGGAGTTGAAATTGAAAATCCTTTGCAGTTTCAGAAATAGTCCAACGCGTTTCCTCCTCCTAGAAGCAGCAGTACAACTCTACCCAGACGATCATCTCCTAGATCTCCCGCTCATCGTTCTAAGTCTTTATCAAAATGGTACTAGTTTCTTTCTTCAATTTCATAAGATTCTATTCGTTTTACTTTACCCTTTTCACAAGTTCAAGAATTACTATAACGCATGGAGAAACTTGCCTCAGTTTCCTGTTTAATACAATTTCTGCTAATACCTTATTGGAGTTCTCTAATACTGCTTGGATGTTATTAATCCTTCTTTTTTTCCTTTTGATTTTTTTTTTGCAGACTTATTTAGAAGAAAGATCAACGGTAATGATTCTAGCCTTTTTGAATGTCCTTTTCTTTAAATATTTTTATTTATGTTTATGTGAAGGTGTTGATCTTTTGTTGGTAGCTTTCTTTGTTTGAGGTAAAAGGAAATAGATTGTTGTTGGAAAGGACCCAAAGGCGCAGCTAGTATTTCAATGAGTTTCTTAAATTTAGAAGATAACTTCAAGTAACTGAATTCTAAATTTAATGTTTGTACATATTTACTGGGGTGTATAATTACGACCCTAGCAATAATTATGCACCGCTTTTCAATAGACTCTTAATGAATTTCTTAACACAAATACAATTACTGGGTTCAGTCAACTTGTATTCGGGTTTATAGCTCTTCCCCTGAAAGAAACCGGAGACGAAGAGAGGTGGGAAGGGGGGGGGAGGGGGGTTTCTAGCACTTGAAAAGAAAAGAAAAAGAAAGTTCGTTTCAGCTTATAATTTGGTAGAAATGCATGAAGAGCTTTCACAAGGGGTGAAACACTGCTGTTATTTCCTTTTTTTACTTTCTTCCGTAACTGCAATCTCTATGAAAACATCCTGAGCTGTGGTTGTTTTCATTTGTGATAGAAGCATAGAGCTCTTTTGAGCTGTTGATCTGATTGGAAAATCAGATTATGTTGCTAGGAAAAGAAACACGTCCGGCTTATGATTTTTCAACTAAAAGGGAACAAAATACAAGATTAAAAATGGGAAAGATAGTTTATGCTGGAAGGTGGTCTTACCTAGCGTTTTGTTCCCTTCATGTTTAATTTTTTTGACGTGCTGTTACTCTCTAAGTTGAATGGGTAATTTAAAAAAAGTAATCTATCATATTACATTAAGGTCTCAATTAGATAGTTTTGCTATAGGTCTTCAGACCTCTTTTTTCTTCTTTTTTGAGAATCTTGTGCTATGTGAAATTTTTTATATATCTCAAGGAAACCCAAGCTCTGATGCCGTGCTGCTCCACCTGGTTATTTCTCTTTTCGAAAAATCTGTAATATGACGTGCTGTAAAGCTAGTCAAGTGGGTGTTAATCAAACACCATGCTCTAGAGAGCAATATAAGTTGTTGACAACATATTAATCTAAGCATGGAGCAAGTCTTTTATCTCCAATTAGCACTTCAAACATAACCGACGATGATCCTCTGATGACACATAAGAGCTTGCTTCCAACTCTCTGATTCTCATCCCTTATCTACATCATCCTTCTCCAAATGTATCTCTGTTTTGTCCTCTATAACAGTATATGTTGGCTATGAAATGGTCCTTTCTTATTGCTGTCCTTTCTATTTATAAAATTTACCCTTATAAAAAAGAAAATTCTCTATGATGGCAGTATATGGTGCCAAAAAAACATTTTGTTGAACCAACAAGTTCTAAATGATGCGATTTATATAGCCTCTCCTCTTGTGTTTTCTTATGCATTGCTTTTAAATACTTGGGAAAGTAAATTAAAACTTTAAGTTTTCCTTACCTTTTCTTTAGAAGAATGAGAAACAAAACAACCTGATCTAAAAAGAATAAAGTGTGGGTAGATGGGATGTGGTGTTATATCTAACTTAGTATTCCGGCAGAACGACATGATACAAACAACATTAATTAGTTGGGGTTGGCGAGATGAATCCTCACTTTTTTCCTTAAGCTTAGCTCATATCATCATCATGCCAAAAATAAAATATAATAGTAATAATAATAAGAAACATAGTAATATTTAAGCCTATCATAACTAGTAAGTGTTACATATATGAATCTTTTTCTTCCATTGTGCCAAATTTTTAGCTAAGTGTGTACTAATTCCAAGGATTTGTAGATCTTTCGAGACAACTTCCTTACATGTGATTTTAGGTCTAGCTCGCCCCTTTCTAATACCTTCACTTACAATAGTTTCACACCTACGTACCAGTGCCTCTGTACGGCGGCGCAAGATATGATCAAACCATCTCAAGCGACCTTCTCTTATTTTATCCTCAATGCGTGCTACTTGAACCTTTTGGCGAATGTGGTCATTCTTTTATCTTTTCTAATCTTTTATGGCCATATATCCATCTTTGCACCGTATCTCTGCAACACTCATCTTATGAATATATTAGACTTTAGCAGCCTAATATTCACTATCATATCATATTTCCGATTTTATAACTCTTCTATAGTATTTACCTTTCTCTTTGGTAGGCATCCTTCTACCACACTACACTCCATTAGGACTTCCTGATTTCATCCATCCGATTTTAATCCTATAGGTAACATCTTCATCTATTATTCCATTCTCTCGAAACAATGAACCTATGTATTTAAATTATTTGCATTTTGGCATCACAATCCCATCTAGTCTCACCTTAACTTCGTTCTTCTCATGCTGACTAAACTTACAATGCGTGTATTCAGTCTTACTTCTATTTATTCTATAGCTTAGTCTCCGAGGCGCTTCTCCATATCTCAAGCTTTTGGTTGACACCCTCACAAGTTTTGTCAATTAACACAATGTCATCAACAAATAAGATACACTATGGGACCTCATCATGTATTGTGTTGGTTAGCTCATCCATAAAACTAGGGTAAGCAAGTAGGAGCTCAATGCTGAACCATGGTGTAAACCCTTTATTTTAGGGAACCTTCTGTATCTCCTACTACTATTCTCACGCCAGTGATGGCTCTTTGATACATATCCTTTATGGCATTTATATAACTGAAAAGGGTTGGATATACGCCTCTACTTTTTTTTTTTGTTCAATCGTGTCTCTTGTTATACTTTTAGTTCATATAATACCTCTACCTTTCATCAAAGTTCTACATTTACCCATGTTTTAAAGGACATGACACATGGCATTGTCTGAGTGAAAGAACCAACCCATAATTAAGAAAACCCAACCGGACTCGGTTACCCATAACCCGTCCCGACCCTTCTCCCTCAATTAAAACATGTCAAATGAATCCCCTCGTAAAGGACTGACTTGGTTATTATGAATTCCTTTCTTCTCCTTCCCGCACCAAAGGACCTTCCGTAATACTCTATCATATGCTTTCCGTAATACTCTATGATGTGCTTTCTCTAGATCAATAAATACCATTGGTAGATCTTTCTTCCTTTCGTGATAAATTTTCATCAATCTTCTTAACAAGAATATGGCTTCCGTTATAGATCTACCGGGCATAAATCCAAACTCGTTCTCGGTCACTCTTGTCATATTTATCAGTCTACGCTTTATCACTCTTTCCCAGAGTTTCATCATATGAGTTATGAGTTTAGTGCCACATAGTTCGCACAACTTTGAATATCTCCATTATTTTTATAAATTGGTATCAAGGTACTCTTTCTCCACTTTTTGGGCATCCTACCACTTCTTAGTATAACATTAAATAGCTTTGTGAATGTGAGCCATTCTACTCAAATCTCTACGAGGCACTTCCAGGCCTCTACATAGATGCTATCTGGACCACAAACTTTGCGAATCTTCATATTTTTTATGGCATCCTTTACCTCTATCGACCTAATTCTATGAGTGTAGCTAAATTTTCCATCGTACACAGACGTCTAGAGGTCTACAATGCTATTCTCTTGGTTCGAGTTGAACAATTGATATAACATATAGATTTGAATTGCACCCAATGATGGTTTAGGGGTCTGAGAGGAAAACCATGAGATTTGGGGTTCAGATTTTCGTGGAGGAAAAAAACACTAGGTGATTTTCTTCCCATGCCTGAGCCATTGCGGGTAGAGTTACTTGGTAATTGTGCTGGTGGGAGGGTAGCAGTTACCTGATGGAATAGTCCAGGTATGCGCAAGTTAGCCCAGACACCACTTTCATCACATAAAGATAAGAATTAAATAGATGTATCGAGAAAGAAATATGCTATAGAAAGATAGCTGGCTGGACACTTTGTGATATTGGATATGTGCTTGATACTACTCCATCTCTGATCTTAGTCTGTATCACTCATCTGAATTATGTCGTCCTGCAGGCAAGCCTTTACAGAGGTGCATCACGGAGAGAGAAACCCAGAGGACGTAATCAGGGGTTAACTCAACAGAAAAGGCAAGAAATAAGAGAAGCTTTTGAGCTTTTTGATACAGACAACTCTGGTAGTAAAATAAACCTCAAGGAGATCCATACTAGATGTGGTTATTGACATTTAAATTTCTTTCTGACTGTGTTAATTTTTTGCAACTTATTTAGGAACCATTGATGCCAAAGAGCTTAATGTTGCTATGAGGTTTGTGATAATTTCTTGCTTTGCTTTCAACCTCCTCGATATCTATTAAATAACCTTCTTTGACTTTTTGATAATTCTACTTTCTCCCACATTCTCATGGTCTGTGGTATCTTTCCCGCTTCATTTTATTGATAAATAAAACTAATATGCCTTTTTTTTCAGGGCCCTGGGTTTTGAAGCAACTGAAGAGGTATTTATATGCTAGTTCTATATTCAACTGTATTGTTCTGTTTAACAGCATATTTCATACAGTAGAAGTCTAGAAGATATGGAATGACAACAATATCTGTACTTGTTTCTGAAGCGTATAATTTGAATTATGTGATACAATACCTTACTTTTCGTCCTATTCCTATTACAGATAGCAGTTTTCTTGCTTTATGATCGCTGACTGAAAGATTCTATGATTTTTGAATTTGTGTTTGGTTCTTTTGGATTTTCATTTCAAGTTGCAGATTTATGCAAGTTTTTTTTTTGTTTCCTCTTTTGCCGTAAATGCTCCTATACCCTGCATGTAATGGCCTCTATGTTTTGATTTGTAACTTTCCCCAGCATTATCTTTTTGCTGATATTTCAGTAAAAGCTAACCTCTTTTGCCGTAAATGCTCCTATACCCTGCAATGATTAACGTAAGTTTCTTTCATCTTTCATTCTTTTTCCTGTTTGGACACGTTGAGCTTATTTTAAGAGTGTGCTCTTTCCATTGCTACACTAAGACGGATTCTTAGTAGATGTCTTGTGTGGCTATCAAATAATGCATTACTAGTGACTGTTTAGCAGCTCTTCCACTTTGTACATCATGATTGTCAAAGTAGACAGCCTGGTTACAAATTTCAGAGTGATTTTGATCTTGAAACATAAATTGAGTTGTGCATTATTTTGTGTTAATCTGTGCTGAAGTGATGCCAAAGATCTTTAGGTAGTTGCACTGAAGGATGTGCAGCTTATTGTTTTGATCCAGGGAAATAAAGGAATCTATAGTTATTGAAAAGGATTTTTATTTTTATTTTTCATTTTTTTTTTGCTCTGTATTCCTAACCTATAACATGTTGGCTGATCCCATTGGCAAAATCTCGAAAATTCAGACTGTAGGTGCCTGTATCACTATTTTAACATTTACTCATTCACTTGTTATTTGACGCGTCATTTTGCGAATAAGTTCATCATTTACTCTATCTGTCTCTGTCTCTCTCTCTCTCTCTCTCATATGGGCGCGCGCATTTTGTTAATTTGGAGCCTTTCCATCGTGTCATATTGTCTATTTCTGGCTTAAAAACTTGGTTTTAGTTTTTCTTCTTTTCTGCCCTTGTCAGGTCTTCTCATATGTGTTAGTGCACTCATGATCTCTCTGTTTGTTATTCCAGGAGATTAATCGAATGATTGCAGAAGTTGACAAGGATGGCAGCGGTGCAATTGATTTTGATGAATTTGTGCACATGATGACTGCCAAGTTTGGAGAAAGGGATACAAAAGAGGAGCTCAAGAAAGCATTCGACGTTATTGATCAAGATAAAAATGTGCCTGCTTTTTCTTGCCCTCCTGCTTTCTGCTTATTTTTTTTTTTTGAAAAACCTGCTTTCTGCTTATTTGGTTGTCTTCCTGACAGTTCCGTTCTTTTCTGTTGGTTACTAATCATCAGATAATTTAAATGCAGGGGAAGATCTCTTTTGCAGACATTCAAAGAATTGCCGATGAGTTGGGGGAGCGGTTTACTGACAGAGAAATCCAGGAAATGATAGAAGCGGCAGATCAAGATCGTAAGTTAGGCTTTATTATCTAGTTTTCCTCTTTATGCTTTAGTGCTTCTACTTGTTTCAATATATGTTGGTATTTAAGATATTTTACTGGTGGAGCTTTCTGAAAAGACCTAGCTAATCCAAAAGCTGCTATACCCAAATTCCAAAAATTGACATCTTAATGTATATTACCACTTGTTTAGGATAATATAACAGACGTACTAAGAAGAAAGTCTATCTTTTCCAAACCTTAGTTGTTGACCTTGTCTAATGTTTGTCTCCCCTGAGTTTCTCTTAGCTACAAATACATTAAGTTCTTATATTGTTTGTATATGTTACTGTTATAACTCTGAAACAGATGCTGTATACTAATACCATGTAATTTTTGAGAGTCCCTTTTCCATTAAAATTCTAATCTTAGGACATTGTACTTTATTTTTTTCGAGATAAATATTCAGTTAGCTGTTGAATTGTTGATTGATGTAATGTTTCACGAACTATCTTGAAATTAACTCATCAAATTGATGATAAAATCCATGGGGGTTCCACTGGACAATTATGCCTTCGAGCACATTAACTATTGCATGTGATGCGATTGAGGGATCCGCACACATTTCAATAATAGCATAGCTATATGATAACAGTAAACAAGGTCAATGTTTTTGAAATATGTTGCAGGACTACTTATCTCCAGGCAGTTCCACTTGGTAAAATCTTACTGGCTGATTAGTGAACCTCACAAATCTTGTACTGTTCATCGACATGCCATGACTTTGATTATATGTATACATAGTACTCCAGCCTTTTGTACATTTTCAACCTTCATTATTCTTTATAACCTTTTCTAGTTTATCATGTTCTTGATGTTGAGCTCTAGAGTATTAAGAGTCTATCAGAATTTTGCTCACCTCATTCTTTTAGGAAGTATGATACTCTTTCTCTTTCCTTCTCTTAGGGCGAGTGTGCAGCCTTATTTCAACTTCTCTCTGGGTGTTGCTGAATTTGACTATAACTCACAGTTCTGCACCACTCTGTCTCTCCCCTTGGTCGGGAGGGAGGGAGGGGATGTTCTAATATTTTTTTTTTCCGTTTCCCCTGAATCTGCTGCTGCATGTTACGGAATACATTGAGGAACTCTTGGCTGTAAATATTGCAGGTGATGGAGAGGTTAATGTTGATGACTTCATGAGGATGATGAGGAGAACTAACTTTGGGCATTAAGTATTGTTACACCTGGGACATTTGAGGCAATTCTGTTGTTTAAATATGATGTTACAGTTTCAGAAAATATGATTTCGATGTACTAGAGAACGGTCAAAACAGCTGAATTAGAGAACCAGTACCCAGGGTCTCCGCTAGTTAATGGAATATGTATTATTCAAGTTTGTGATAATAAGGATTTCTCGTTTGTAAACAGCTAAGCTAATATGGTCTCAAGTCAGTTTGGTCGATTACATAAATTATCAGTTGTCACTATTCATTTTGCTTCAGTTGACCTTTTTCATTCACTGCTAAAAAAACTGCCAAACACCGTCCACAATGTATTGACCGAAATCGGTCGAAAGAGAAAATCGACTGAAATCGGTCGGAAAATATGTAAATTAGTCGCAAAAGTCAATAATTTTTTCTACATAAAAGATACTGACTACCATCGGTCGTAAAAAATAGTCCCACAATAAAAAAACAGTGCTATATTTGACACATGAAAATTCCGATCGATGTTAGTCGGAAAATGGTCGATCTTTGATCAAAACTTGGTTAGACTTGCATATTATCTACCAAAAAAGTTTAATTAAAAAAATTCAAGAATACTGACTGAAATCGGTCGAAAAATTTAATTTATTTTTTCATGCCCAGTGTCAATTGTTCTTTTCTGTAACAAAAAAAATATTTTTTTTAAAAGTTATGAAGTTACCGATCAAAATTGTTCAGTATTTATGGAAAAAAATGGTCAACCACTTATAGATTATTTTTATTTACAATATACATATATTTAACATTCTAAATTATATATATATATAGACACACACATACACACCCCAATCGTGTGATTTGACCTACTATATATTGTTGTTGCTACAACTTAAGTTTTAATATAGCACTACATCTTATAGTATGTCGGGTTCAGTTTTGGAGATAGGAATGAGGGAGGTAATTCACTGTTGGATTTTGCTAGAGCTTTTGATTCAGTTATAGCTAACTCGAGTTTTCTGAAGAGGGAGGAGCACCTAGTCAGTTTCTGGAATTCAACGGGCAAGACTCGGATTGATTGTCTTCTTTGCTGGAAATGCGATAAAGGTCTGTGCACTGATTGGAAGGTCATCCCAGGTGAGCACCCCATGACCCTACATAGGCTCCTAGTTATGGACTTGGAGATCAAAAAGAGTAGGAGGAAAAGATCAAGTGGGGTAACTTGACCAAGGACAAAGCTCAGGAGTTAGGGGAGAAGTTGTTGGCTAGGAGGGCCTGGATGTGTAGGGGACGCGTCTAGCAAGTGGTTCACGACTGCGAATTGCATTAAGGTAACTGCTAGAGAGGTCTTAGGGGTCGTGAAGGGCTCTCTTGGGATCATAAAGAGGACTGGTGGTAGAATGGAAAAGTCCAAGGTAAAGTAGAAACTAAGAAAGCTGCTTACGTGAAGCTAGTGGATAGTACAAATGAGTAGGAAAAAAGGACTTATCGGGAGTGTTACAGAAATGCAAAGAAAGAGGCAAAGTTAGCAGTTACGATGACAAAATGTCGCATTTGCTCGTTTGTACGAGGAGCTCGGGGGCAAAGGCGGGGACAAGAAGTTGTACCGGTTGGCCAAGGTGAGGGAGGGGAAGGCCCGTGACTTGGACCAATTCAAGTGCATCAAGGACGAGGATGGAAAAGTATTGATGGACGCGACACTCATTAGGTGAAGATGGCAGACATATTTCCATAAACTGTTGAACGAGGAGGGGGATATACGCATTGTGCTGGGTGATTTGAAGCACAGAGTCGGTGGGATTTTAGGTACTGTAGGCGGATTATGGTAGAGGAGGTGGAAGGGGCAATGCGTAAGATGTGCAAGGGTAGAGCGACGGGGCCCGACAAAATTTCGATAGAATTCTAGAAGAGCGCGAGCGAGCAAGCTTGGTGTGGCTCACTGGGTTGTTTAATATTATTTTTAAGACGAAGAAGATTCCCGAAGAATGGAGGTGGAGTACGATGGTTCTGCTTTACAAGAACAAGGGTGATATCCAAAATTGAAACAATTATAGGGGTATCACGCTGTTGAGTCACACTATGAAGGTTTGAGAAAGGGTGGTGGAGGCTAGGGTGAGGAGGGGCGTGTCTATTTTCGAGAATCAGTTTGGATTCATGCCGGGGTGTTCGACTACGAAAGCGATTCATATGGTAAGGAGGTTAGTGGAGCAGTACAGGGAAAGGAAGAAAGACTTGAATATGGTGTTTATTGACCTTGAGAAAGCGTGCGATAAAGTCTGGAGAGAGGTCCCGTGGAGGTATTTGGAGGCTAGCGGCGTTCCGGCATCATACATTAGGGTGATTAAGGATATGTATGATGATGCAAAGACTCGGATGAGGACTGTGGATGGTGACTCGGAGCATTTCCCTGTGATAATGGGGTTGCACCATGGATTAGCTCTTAGCCCGTTTTTGTTTGCCTTGGTGATGGATGTACTACCACGACACATCCAAGGGGATGTGTCTTGGTGCATGCTATTTGCCGATGATATAGTGTTGATTGACGAGATGCGAAGCGGAGTTAACGCGAGGTTGGAGGTTTGAAAACAGACCTTGGAGTCTAAAAGTTTCAAATTGAGTAGAACCAAAACTGAATACTTGGAGGGCAAATTCAGTGACAGGACCCATGAAGTAGACGTCGATGTAAAGCTTGATGCTCAAGTTATCCCCAAGAGAGCGAGTTTTAAATATCTCGGGTCTATTGTCCAAGGTAACTGGGAGATTGACAAAAATGTCGCACATCACATCGGAGCGGAATGGATGAAATGGAGGTTCGCTTATGGTGTTTTATGCGATAATAATTTGCCGCCAAGACTTAAGGGTAAGATTTATAGAGTGGTAGTTCGACCAACTATGCTGTATGGGGCTGAGTGTTGGCCAGTCAAGAACTCCGATGTGTAGAAGATGAAAAATTCAGAGATGAGGATGTTGAGATGGATGTGTGGGTGTACCAGGAGAGATAAGACTAAGAATGAAACTATCCGGGATAGAGTGGGAGTAGCCTCCTGGAGGACAAGATGCGGGAGTCGAGGCTGAGGTGGCTCAGACATGTTAAGAGAAGAAACATTGATGCTACTGTTGGGAGGTGCGAGAGGTTGGACATGGCGAGTTTGTGAAAAGGTCGAGGTAGGCCTAAAAAGTACTGGGGAGAGGTGATTAGACAGTACATGGCGCTGCTTCAGCTCACTGAGGACATGACCCTTGATAGGAGGGTGTGAAGGTCAAGGATTAAGGTAGAAGGTTAGTAGGTAGTTTTAGTTGCTCACTGATAGTCTTAGTAGCACGTATGTTCCTTCATATTCTTAGATATTTATTGCGTTATGTGATTTTGTTTGCCTCAGGTATTATATTCTCTGTTGCTATTATTTGGTACTGCTTATCCTTTATCTCTCCCTTTTTCTTTTCTCTTACTTCTTTCTTCCTTTCTTGCTTTCCTCTTCTTCTTCTTACCCTCCCTGAGCTGATGATCTATTAGAAATAACCTCTCTACCTGCATTAGGTAGGGATAAAGTCTGCGTATAGACTACTGTCCCCAGACCCCACCTGTTGGGAACATACTGGGTATTTTTTTTTTGTTGTTGTTGTTGTTGTTGTTGTTGTATTACATCTTATAGCACTATACATTTTATTTTTAAATATAGCGTGTTGGATGACAATACTTAGACTCGATCGCTCCCACAATAAAACTCAATATTTAATTTACTAATGCCGTTAGTATGCCCTAGCGTCTTACTAGTTAAATTCAAGAATGATGCATGTTCTAGGATAAATAAAGTGATAGAAAAACATATCATAGGTTAATCGAATATAATTGAATTTTCAATTGATCCAATGATCAAGTATTCAAGCAAGTACTAATAAGGTGATCGAGAATAAAACATCCAAGCATAAATGATTTAGGGTGTGTTTGGTATGAAGTTTTTCCATGTTTGGTTGGTTTAAATTTTTTGGAAAATATTTTCCTCCAATTGGAGGAAAATATTTTCCTATCAAGAGAAGAAAAAATATTTTCCCAAACTCCTTCTCAACCTTCCCCACCAAATCCCACCACCCCACCCCACCCCCACTAACTCACCCATCTCACCCAAACCCTAAATAAAAATATTATTAATAGAACTTTCTTTTCATGTTATAGATAGTTTTTTTTTCATTTCAACAAATGAGTTTTTTATGATATAAAAAAGATTTTTTTCAGTTTAACAAAAAAAAAAAAAAAACTTTCGTTTCATGTAGAAAAAGTATTTTATTTTCATTTCAACAAAAGAGTATTTTCTTTTCATGATTTAAAAAAATATTTTTTAATTTCAATAAAATAAGTATTTTTTTCCACGATGTAGAAAAAATATTTTCTTTTATTTCAATAAAATGAGTACATTATTTTCATGTTGTAGAAAGAGTGCTTTCTTTATCAACCAAAAAATGAGTATTTTTTTTTTATAGTTATGGAGCACAAATTTCAACATTTAAAAAAGTGAAGCAACACATTAGTTCCTTTGGGTTTGTGTGAATTTTTAGAGACTTGGGGGAAGGGGGATGGGGGAGGGGGTGAGGAACTTAGCATAAAAAAAAATATATTTTAAAAATAATATTTTCTATTCTCTAACCAAAAAATAAAAAATATTTTTCGGAAAAAATTTTCCACTCACCAACCAAACAAGGGATAATAAGTGATAAAACCACTCATTTTCCATGAAAAAGATTTTCTAGGAAAACATTTTCCTTATACAAAACACGCCCTTAGAATATGTAAGGCCCTCAGATAATGTAGTGTAAAACGAAAAAGGATGTTCTATTCTCGATCACCTTATTAGTACTTTGCTCAGATACTTGATCAGTGGACCAATTAGAAATTCAATTATATACTATTAACCGATGATATGGTTTTCATCACTTTATTTAAACTAGAGCATGCACCATTTTTGATTTTAACTGGCAAGACACTCGGGCATACTAATGGCCTTAGTTATTTAAATATTGCATTTTAATATGGGACGATCGAGTCTAAGTATCAGCATCCAACACGCTATAATACATTTAAAAACAAAATGTATAGTGCTATAAGATGTAGTGCTAAATTAAGACTTAAGTTGTAGCAACAACAACATATACTCGGTCAAATTACATAGTTTGAAATATATATAAATACACACACACACACATATATATATAGTCCTTAATTAAAATTAATTTTGACTATTTCACTAAATACCAATCGACTTAGGGTGATTATACTAATAAAAAAATTAAAAAAATGTAAAAATCAGATTACCAATCGATTTCTGTAATCGATTGGTTAGTTTATGGTCAAATAGTCACTTAAATGTACCAATCATAGGTTTCGACCGAAGTCAGATGGAAATCTATAAATTAGAGCCCTAGCAAGAGCTTTCTTCCCCATTTCTCTATTTTTTCTATCTCTCATTCTTTCCTCCACCCTAAGGCGATTACACACAAATTCCACCCAAAATCGATTCCTACCTCCCTTCTCCCCCTAAACCAAAGCCCCCCATCATCCCCATCCCATCCGCCGCTGTCGCTGCCACATCCTTACTGCCGATGCCTTACGTTCTTTTCCACCACCATTGCTCCGCAGCCGCCGCTGCTTCCACCACCTACCTTCCTTCTCACCACTATTCAGCCACCACTGCTTCCACCACCTGAAGGTTAGTCACCTAATTTTTTTTAAAGTTACTTAATTCTTAAATTTAGGGTTTAATTTATTGTTCTATTAGTGTTTATTGCTTTCAGAAATTTAAGGTTTACTAATGTAGGGGATACTAATATTGTTCTATTAGTGATCACTTTTAAAAAATTAGGGTTGACTAATTGTGTTAATCTAATTAAATGTGTTAAAAAATTATTATTGAAAGAGTTAGTCTAATTGAATGTGTTAATAAATTATAATTGAATGAGTTAGTCTAATTACGATTAATGCTAGTGTTAGCTATCTTGCAAGTCTTTCAATTATATTGCACGTTAATGGTCTAATTGAATTTGGAAAGAACCTATTTAGGGATATATATATATGAGAACTTTAAAATTAATATGCACTAAATAATTTAAATTAACTACTTTGTAATTAAAGTTTATTATGTAACTTAAACTATAAATTAATTTGAATAAGCAATTAATATAACATGTAATTTTCATTGTTCTTTGTGTAGATAGAATATTATAGTTGGATGTAAAATAGAAATTATCCTAATCATCAATTTTTAAGGGAGAAATTGATATAAGGGGTTAAGAAATTTATTAGGCATGCAATGTCACTCGAACTATTTTGGATTGGAGGGATGATTAGGTGTCCTTGTATGAAGTGCAAGTGTTTGAATTTTTTGGGTTTGTAGATGTCACGACACATCTTTATAGAAAGGGGTTTATGGATAATTATTTTGTGTGGACTAGTCGTGGAGGGGTTGATAATAGTGATGGTGTATTTCATAACGTAGTTATTGGTGATAGTAGTAGGTCGGTGACGTTCAACATCCTAGATACCATGAAAAGGTTGTGGATGATTTTGGGATACACTTCGAGTTTGAACCCTATGAAAGTGTTGAACAAGCTCCTAACGAAGAAGCAAAATATTTTTATGAATAGTTAGAGGTCGCTAGTCGTCCACTATGTGAAGGGGATACGCACTCTCAGTTATCTGTTGTGGTTAGATTATTAAGTATCAAATCAGATACCAATATTTCTCAAATGGGTATAGATTCTTTCATTGGCCTTATGAGTGAACTAGTTGATCCAACTTTCAACATACCAAATGATTTCTATAAGGCTAAAAGATTGGTTTCTAAGTTAGAACTCTCGTCTATGAGAATTGTTTGTTGTAAATATGTTCGTATTATAAGGGTGATGCATATTTAAAAAGTTATAAGTTTTGTTAAAAAAAACGTTTTAAGCGGGTTTCTAGCGCGAAGAAGGTTGATGTGAAGTCGATGTATTATTTACCTCTTATTCCTAGATTAAAAAGGTTGTATGCATTAATACGTTTCGCTCCTCATATGAGATAGCACTATGAAGATAGAAGTCCGCCGGTGTTATCTGTCATTTTTCAGATAGGGAAACTTGTAAGTATTTTGATAGGAAGTATCCAAAATTTGCTAGTAAATAGAAGAATGTTCAGTTGGGTTTGTGTGCTGATGGTTTCACGTTATTTTCTATTTCTACAATACCATATTCATGCTGGCCAGTCTTTATTATGCCGTATAATCTTTTACCTAAAATATGTATGACTAGTCCATATATGTTTTCAAATTGTGTTATCCCCGGTCCCCGTAGTCCAAAAAACTTAATTGATGTATATTTGCAACCATTGATTGATGAGCTAAAACAGTTGTGGTATGATGAAGTTGAGACATATGATATATCATCTAAGCAAAATTTCAACTTGCGTGATAATTAAATGTGGACTATTAATGATTTTTTTGCGTATGGAATGTTGTTTGAGTGGATGACTGCTGAAAAGTTAGCTTGTCCTTACTGCATGGATAATGATAAAGCGTTTACTTTAAGACATGACCGAAAGCAGTCATGGTTTGATTGTCATCGTCAGTTCTTTCTAGTTGATCATTAGTTCAGAAGGATGAAGAATGCATTAAAAAGAATACAGTTGAATATGATTTTCCACCTCCAATTTTTTCCAGTGAGAAAATTTCAAAGGGTTCAGAGCTTCACTAAAGTTATCGAGGCTCCACCTTCTATATTCCCTGGATATGGTGTTACCCATAACTGGACAAAACAGAGTATATTTTGGGAGTTGCCATATTGGAAGGATCATCTTCTCCGACACAATCGTGATATCATGCATATTGAGGAAAACTATTTTGACAATTTATTCAACAGAGTGATGGATAATAAGAATAAGACAAAAGATAACCCGAAGGCTAGACTGAACTTACAAGAATATTGCAGGCGACCTGAATTATATTTGCATTCAGCGAACAACGGTAAGGTATTTAAGCCCAAGGCCAGCTACACATTCACTTAGGAACAGAGACGATAGATTTGTGAGCAGGTTACAAACCTAATGATGCCAGAGGGTATGCTTTGAACCTGAGAAAACGTGCAGATATGGTTAAAAAAAAGCTGACTCATATGAAAGTCATGACTGTCATATATTCATGGAAACTTTAATCCCTATTTTATTTTGTGGTTTGCTTGAAAAAAATTTGGAAACCCAATATATAGATAAGTTTGTTCTTCAAAGACTTATGTTCTACCACATTAAGGGAAGAAAATCTATTTCAAATGAATCGGAACATTCCTGTAATCAGTAATAAGTTGGAAAGGATTTTTCCATATGATTTCTTTGTTGTGAATGACCACCTTCTAATTCACCTTGTACACAAGGCATGCCTTGGAGGGCCAGCTAATGCAGGTGGATGTATCTATTCGAGAGGTAATGATCAAACCTTGATTAATTCTTATAATTTTCTTTAACGTTATCGTCTAATATGACACTGTGCAAGATTATCGGCAAATTTAAGCGAATTGTTAAATAGAGGAACATGATTGAAGGATCTATATGTGGAACCTATCTTGCAAAGGAAACTACCCTTTTTTGTTCTTACTACTTTGAGAGTTATGTGTCATGTTCTAGAAGTAGGCCCAATCGGGACAATGTCTTGATTAAGAATGATCCATTATATCTACCAATGTCCATATTCAATCAACTAGGATTGGGTTCTAAAGACTGATAAAAAAGAGGTCTATGTAGTATGGAGTATAAATCAGCTTCAATGCATATATTGCTAAATTGTTCAGAAGTTCAACCCTTTCTTAAGTAAGTGTTGACATAATATTAATTTACACGGACTATTATTTAATAAGGTTGAAGCAACTAACGAAATTTTCAATGTGTCGCTCGGTGAATTCGTGAGTCAATTTGCTCATGATGCTGTATATTCTACATTTGAGGCGTGGTTTAAAGAGTCAACTTACATACTTGCTCAGATGTGAATATACATACTCGGTAACTTGTGAATATACTTGAGCACTTGTAATTTTTTAAATAGTATATGTAGGTCAATAATCCAAACAATGATGTTAATCAATTTTTGAAAGATATATCTTGGGGACCTGCATGTACGGTTACATCTATGTCTAAGTATTTTTTGAATGGTTACAAATTTCACACCGAGGAGTACTCCAAGTATAAAAAAGCAATAATAATGCGGTGTGTGTTAAAGGTGGCGAAGGCAACCATGATGGGGACAATGATTATTATGGTGTGATAAAAGAGATTCTAGAATTATCATATTCAGGTTGGTCAAATAAGAAGATCATACTTTTCCGATGCAAGTTGTTTGACCCAACACCTAGAAGAGATACAAATATGCATTTGCAATACAATATAATTGAGATTAATAAAAATAGGGAGTATGATCGCTATGATCCTTTTATATTTGCTAAAAATGTTAGACAAATGTATTATGGTCCATATCTATTGCGGATGAATAAGTTTGATTGGTTAGTTGTAATCAAAACTAAGCCTGTTGGTAGGGTGTAAGTTGAAAATGTCCTAGATGTTGCTTACCAAAATGATACCTCAAGTGTCAACCAAATGATGGGCGATTGGTTAGAAAATGACTTGGAGCATCCTCAACGCATATTAGAAGAAGTTGATATGGAGGAAATAACAACCATAGAAAATGAGGACGAAGAATCAGTTGATGAAAATGAAATAAGTGAAAAGGAAGAACTTTCGGATGAGGAAGGATATTTCGAAGACGACTAGCATGTTATTTTTTTCAAGTGTTCTCAGCTTATATATATTTATATTCTCAATTCTAATATTTTCTTTAATTTATGCAGATGACTGGTAGGGGTCGAGATAGGTCTAGGAAGGATAAGATGTGTATTGATCAGGAGGAGAGTGCTATACCCTTGCTTCCTTCCACTCCACACTTGCATCCCTCTGCTATAGATGGCTGACAACAATCTTCTAGGCACACATATTTTCCACCGAATCCATATAATCATCATACTACCTACCATTCGCCTCCCAATAGTATTCTTAACATTCTCCACCACAGGGTTATATCCCTCTTCCTCTACATAATCCTGCATATAGTGACATTGCTACACCTTATCAGTAGTTACATGACCATGTGGTGATACATATGTCATCTGCTCCATTTGCTTCACCATCAGCTGGATTAAAATTTGACGAGATCGAAACACACACTTAAATTATGCTGGCTAATAAAATATAGATAGTATAATATCGTATCCATAGGGATTGGAATTAAACAATATTTTCGTAGTTTCTAGCTTGATTGCTATCTAAGATGATTATCAATTGAGCTTTATATGATTAATACTAAAATTAACTAAGTCAAAAGCTATTGTCAAAAGGTAATCGAAACAAAGAACAAGCAAAGAAGGTTATCAATGGGAGAAGATATGGTTTTGATAGAAAAGGTGCAAGATAATTTCTTGGGATCTAACTCTAGATAATTCACTTCTAGTGTTCAAGTGAGTCTCTCGATTTAACTTAATTATTAGTTCAAACGTTTAGTAGAAACTCCTCTCTCGATTAAGTCTCAACCTCACGAGATGAACCAATTTAAGCTCTGTAAAGATATGCAAGAATGCGTAGTGGATTGGTCTTTAGGAGAACCTCTCTCAATTTTCCTCCTAACTAGGTTTAATCAATGGTTCAACTAGCCTATTTTGATTGCTAAGAAGAATTAATGAACTCAACCAACAATATAATGCAAAGATATCACAAGTTATGCCTCTCTTAATTATATGACCAAGTGAATATAGATGCAATAATTAAATCATACAAAAATGCTTCAATACAAAAAACTAGAGTTATAATCTACAAACAAATATCAATACACTAAATCCATAACTACTCCTAGACATGGAGTAATTCATCACAAATATAATAAACGTATAGGAAAACATAAATTCAATCCAAACTCAGGTCATAGTGAGGAAGAAATGATGAAATCCTTGTATTTTTGCTCTTACAACTAGCCTCCTTAGGTCTAAAATATATCAAAAGTCTAGAAAATAACGTTTTTCATGTATTTATACCAAGTAGAGTCGGGTCCAGACGAAACCACCTTTTCCGAAATAGGACAATCGCTTTGGAAAAATTACACATGCACGCTGCATGGGGCGACACACCACAGAGGGTCCTAGTGGGTATTATCAAGGTGAATGTAAAAGTCACATGGTAACAAAAACGCACAGCCAAGGTGCCCCACGCATAGCCTCACACGCCGTGGCTGTGTAAAATCCTCAGAACTTTTCTTTTTTCTTGATTTTTGATGTCCAAACGTGGTTCTCGACCCCCAAATGCGTTATGGATTAATCCTTTGGGCTTTTACTCAAACGTCAATGCTCCAAATAGCTCAAATTAGCTCCATAACATATACATAACTCGAAATCATCCTACAAGGCATTAAACACATAATAAGTGCAAAATACTAGCAATTAAAGCTCAAACACAAGTAAAGTGCAGTGAATTAGGGTAAAATAAGCGACTAAAACACGAGATTATAACCTACCATCAATACCCCACACTTAAACCATTGCTCGTCCTCGAGCAATCAAACTACACTTTATATAAGCATGACATTTTCCAACAACTCTCCTAACTCATCATACCAAGAATATTTAAAATAGATTAAGCACAATGACGTAACATCCTCGCCTCAAAATTTGACTCAAAAGCACCACACATTTTTCACAACCCACTTACTTACTCTAATATAGAGGTCAATGACATTACCTTCCCCTTGTCCAGAAATCTCTCAAACCGTTGTCCAACTTTTCTCTATATAGCTTTTGGGGGAAAGGTAGTCATATGCTCGCTCACATCACGTTCCTCCCTTCTTCTTTTTCTTAGCTTTCATCTAGCCTTTCTTCGCATCATTCTTCAGCTGCTCCCACTTTCTTTTTCAAGTATCACATCTTTTTGGATCGGGGTGGGATATTTCAACACTTACCCACTTCTCAAGGTTAAAAAATTCACTGTTTATTTGGGATTTCTCTTAGTATCAGCATGGAGAGTTCTTGGAACCCTCTCAAATAATGTTGTTGCAATCTGTTCCACTTCCTTCTCTATATTTCGAATTTCTTCCCCTTATACTTCAAATATTTCATTAGTTTTCACAATAAAGGTCTTCACTAAATCCTTAAGACTAGGCTGCTGAGCATGAAAAGCCTCTAATGATTCATAAAGCCCGGAGCTCCTTGTCCCTGAAATCTAGGTTTGTTTTGTTGCCATAAATTTGCAGTACTCCCAGGTGAACTCCATGACAAACCACGGTGCTTCTGACCCATTGCATTAAAATTATAATTTTCCATAGTATTAACTTCCTCAGTTGAGGCTTGACACTCATGAGTAGGTGTCCTTTTCCATATATATCACAAGTTGTGTGAGGCTCACTTTGCATTGTATCTAAGGTCAGCTTCCGTATTTCTTTTACCATAGCATCAAGCTGTACCTGGATAGATGTATTAGCATCAACTTGGTGAACACCAGTTGATATTCTTCTTTCAGCACTCTCAAAGGGCCACTGATTTGCATCTTCAGATAACTCATCAAGAATTATAAGTTTATAACCATCTCTTCTGGAGTCTTCTTCATCAATGGGCCTCCAGCTGCGTTGCTCAATGTTCTACATGAGGCCGGTGTCAATCCATCCCAATAATCCTGGAGTTACATCCAGAGTTCAATTCTTCTATGTTAACACTTTTGAAATATCTCCTTAAACCATCCCATGCTTCAAAAACCATTTCAGTCTCTTTCTGGCAGAAGTTATGGATTTCTCTTCTAAACTTGTCCATATTAGCCTAGGAGAAATATTTATCAAGGAAATTTTTGGTCATCTCATCCCATGTTCTAGTCGATCCCGTGGTCAAGATTCGAAGCCACTACTTTGCATCATATTTGAGTGAAAAGGGGAATGACCTTAAGTACACCACATCTTGTGACACACCATTCTATTGAAAGGTGTTCATAATCTCCTCGAATCTCATGAGATGTGTATTTGGATCTTCGTTCATATTTCCTCTGAAGACACAACAATTCTGAATGGTTTGAAGCAACCCTTGATTCAACTCGAAGTTCTTAGCTACAATTGGAGGTGGTCTAACACTTGATAAGCCTTGATTGTAGACCAATCTAGCATAATCGCCTAGTGATCTCCTAGGTCCGGTAGCTATATTTCTAAACTGGTCTACAGCCAAGGGTAGATTTTGAGAAACTCTCCGAGCCCTCTCTTCTTCATAGATAATATGTGCATCTTTGATAGTTGCTTCCTCAACATCCCTTGAAACTTTTTCTTGTTGTTGGGATGCCTCTCTTGCAGCCAAATCTACATTATCATCACTATTTCCAGCTATAGTTCCTTTGGTTGAGGGTTGCCCAACCTATTCTGATGTCTCGATGAGATCTTTCCCCTTCCTTAATTGTCGCAGTTGATTTTCTATCTCTGGCTCGTATGGTATCACTTTTTTTGTAGATGCTCGAGTCATGCACCAATCTTAATCTATAACCTGCTCACAATCAACAAACACCAAGCGTAAAAAGGAAAAAATTAAAAAAACAAAATCCCTAAATTAGCACTACAAACTATTTCAAACACTATTGATTGCCAATCCCCGAAAATGGGGCTAAAATTTGATGAGCACGAAACACACACTTAAATTATGCTCGCTAATCAAATATAATATATTATAATTTCGTATCTACATGGATTAGAATAAACAATATTCTCATATTTTCTAGCTTGATTGCTATCCAATATGATCAACATTTGAGATTTATATGATTAATACTAAAATTAACTAAGAATCTAAAGCCATTGACTAGTAACAATCAAAACAATGAACAAGCGAAGAAGGTTATCAGTGGGAGAAGATAGGGTTTTGATAGGGTAGGTGAAAGGTTATTCCTTGGGATCTAACTCTAGATAATTAACTTCTAATGTTTAACTGAGTCTCTCGAATTCACTCAATTATTAGTTCAAATGTTTAGTAGAAACTCTTTTCTTGATTAAGTCTCAAACTCACGAGATGAACCAATTGAAGCACTGTGAAGATAAGCAAAAATGCATAGTGGATTGGTCTTTATTAGAACCTCTCTCGATTATCCTCCTAACTAGGTTTAACCAATGGTTTAACTAGCCTCTTTCGATTACTAAAAAGAATTAATGAACTCAACCAACAATACAAATGTAAAGATATTACAAGTTATCCCTCTGTAGATTACATGAACAAGTGAATATAGATGCAATAATTAAATCATCCAAAAATGCTTCAATACATAAAACTAGAGTTATAATCCACAAACAAATATCAAGACACAAAATCCATCAAATCCTAAAGATAACTACTCCATAGACATGGAGTAATTCTTCACAAATATAATAAAATTATAGGAAAACATAAATTCAATCCAAACTCGGGTCTTGAGTGAGGAAGGAATGATGAAATCCTTGTTCTTTTGCTCTTCCAACTCCTCCCTAGCTTCATTAGGTCTAAAATATGTCAAAAGTACAGAAAATAACATTTTTCATGTATTTATACCAAGTAGGGTTAGGGCCTAGACGAAACCACCTTTTCCTAGCCGAAATAGGATAATCGCTATGGAAAAATTTCATAAGAATGCTGCATGGGGCAATGCGCCACACAGGGCCCTTGTGGGGGTTATCAACGAGCATGTAAAAGTCACCAGAAAGCAAAAATGCACAACCACGATGCCCCACATTCCGCCCCCCCCGATGTGGCTGTGTAAAATCCTCAGAGCTTTACATTTTCTTGATTTTTAAAGTCCAGACGTGGTTCTCGACCCCCGAATGCGATCCCGGCTTAATCCTTTGGGCTTTTACTCATACTTTAAAGCTTCAAATAGCTCTAATTAGCTTCATAACATCTACATAACTCTGAATCACTCTTATAACACATTAAACACACAATAAGTGCAAGACACTAGCAATTAAAGCTCAAACACAAGTAAAGTGCATTGAATTAGAGTGCAATAAGCGACAAAAATACGAGATTATAGCATACCATTAGCTTCACCACCAGCTGGACCGCATTCATCTAGATTTCATCCATCCAAAATGCAACAAGGATTTGGATCACAGTAGGAGTCTAGATCGCATACATATTTATCAGTGACCCCGTCTCCCTATCCATGAAGTGCGTCTCCTATCATTTATAGACTTCGCCTTTAGGATAGTAGCTCTGAGCTAGATGCCTACCCTTCTATTCACGCTTCAAATACACATGAGGATGATGATCCAAATGCAATGCAGTATGATCATTATCATAGGATGATCATCAGGCCTGAGGGCAATGGATAAAATTATTTATTACTTCTTTGTTTTTACTGAGTTATAATAGCTATTCTTGTTTATTTAATATAATTGCTATACTGTAGGTTCATACCTATTCACGAGACTACAAAAAAATCACTAAAGCTCTTGACTAGTTGTATGATACACCGTATATGACTTGGAGTGATTTTCCACGGGAGCTCGTGGAACAAATTTTCAACCAATTTAATGTTTTAATACAATTCTTATCTATTTAAGAGTTAGATTAATAATATTTTAATTTAATGTTACACACTTCATTTGAAAATTAAGTATGAATGGGAGGAAGGTATAACAATGCAATTCTTATAAATTTTGAGTTCAAATGTAGTAAGTGTTTACCGTGAAAATGGTAACGATAATTAAATTTATGAAATGGGACTCTAAAAATACGTGATCTATTCCTAAACTAGTTGTTAGAGAAGATGATGCTACTATTATGAATTTTAATGATGGGGCAGGAGATAAACGAGGTAACAACCGAACCAAAGGGCTTGCTACCCGGGCATACACGTGGTCGATTGGGACTTCGAGGTTGGCCTCGAGGTCGAGCTCGAGCTCGGGTTGTCGAGGACACTCGGGAGTAGTATAACAGCTAGATATATAATCAAACGAATCTATTTATAATTGAAATTGAGCTTGTACGATGAAGAACAAATATAAAATGAAGAACACATATAGAGGCAAAGGATATCAAGATATCCTCAGTATCAGTGCGAGCCAATAAGTTCTAGTAAGAAGAGAGAGAAAGAGAGATATTATTGCACTTTGTAGAATTGTGGGAGCAACATCAGTCTCTTACAAGGTAGGGCGAGTCCCCTTTATATATGAGAGGAAACTCGGTTACGAATACATGTATATTTAATTTATGAAATATGAAGATGTGATGGATTGACTCGATGCCCCAGCGTAGGCTATGGATAAGCCGGCCTGTCAGACTCAATCGCGTGTCTTAGGGGATTTCCCCCTTTGTCTTTATCTCGACCTCGAATAGGACCTCGACAAGCCCTGAAGGAGGGGTCCAAGTCGTGGCTTCGTATCCTTGGGGTTTTGAGGTACCTTCCTGAGATGGCGGGAAATCGGGCCCTCTGATTTCACCATGTATAGATAGTCTCCGCATATCCTAGAGGGTAGTGATAAGAAATGTTTTTTACACCTTGTTCTGCGGGTTTTTGAAATGACATCATGCTATTGGCGTAGCCCCTCCCACAAATGTCTAGGCATTTCACCTTTTCGCTACTCCAGGGTTATTCAGAAATATCATGACACCTTGCTCCTTAGGGTCATATTGTTGTTTATCGATTCAGCTTCCATTAACGCATTAGTTGCGCCTATTGTTATGCTTTTCGAGGGCAATAATGGCACCACCAGTTACTTTGTACCCCATATATATGGGGCTTCTCGTGATAAAATTTTCATTCAAACTTCCTTTGATATCCATCCTTCTCTCCTTTCCTGCCATTTTTTAGTCTTTGCTATGTTTGAGGCCCACGACCTCAAGATCTTACGCCATATATGCCATGGCCCAACTCTTGATCCCTTTTTGGTTGGACGAATTTGTGTCACTGTGAGGTTATTGTTGTTGCTGTTGTTACTGTGGTTGTTGCTGTTGTCATTGTCGTTGTTGTTATTGTTATTGCTGTCCCCGTTTGCTCAGAGCGACGAAGTAGAGGGTCGATTTACTCCGAACTGGGAAAAATTTGGATTATGCATCGCTGCTTAAGAAGGGGCTCGGATTATACACCGCTGCTCACCCTCCTTTCTCGGCTTGTCGTGTTACATCCTCTTCGGATTCCTGAGGGGTATGGTGACGGTCTCCACCAGCTGTTGCCTCCCGAGCCGAGGCAACGTTTCAAGAAATGGCTTCGAGATGGTGGTACTGGTGGGGTTCGTACTAGCAAACTTTTCACCCAGCCACTTCCGGTCTTCTTCCGGCATCTCTTCGTCATTTTGCTCTTCTCCTCCGCCTCCCTCTTCTATATCCTTCCTTTTGGAGATGCCATTTCGGGAGGATTTAGGATGAGATCCCCGAGGGGATCGCACATGTAAGATATTGTCTTTGAGGTCATATGCTTGAGGGGGTGGTAATGGAAGCACAACATAAACAGGCTAGATCCTTAGGATTGTATATTACCTGTATTTCTTCGCTTTTTGTATGTATAATGTAATCTTATGTAAGGATATCTCAAGGATTGTTATAAGTGAATACTTGTGCAAATACAAAATACTTTCTCATGGTTTCTTCCTTCGATGTTTGCCGTGTTCCTTTATATTTTTTGGCGGCTTCAAGTGCATGTTCCTGTTATGTCGTCTGCGATACTTGCCTTGGGGCGAGTGTTGCATCCGACCTCATGCTAACGAACTGGCTGTATGTAGGGTCCTTTTGTGACTCCCCCAACTGGGCCCAAATTGGGCCAACAACCTCAAGCCGTCGGAGATTATTCTCCGCGCGAAAGTGTGGTCGAAGTCTTTGGGCTTGGTAAATAGCCGTTGAGAAGAGACTTATCTGAGGATCTGTGGTCTCGAAACGCCGGTAACTTCCCGGAGGTGATCTCTGAATGGAGATCCGGCTGTGCTTCGTGCCGTCCTGGTCATTACTCGGAGTCCGTTTTGTGCGGGCGTTTTTGTTAAGTACGCCTCCCCCTTTGTAAATCAGCCCCCTATAACGAAGGCCTCTTGGGGCTGTATGCCAATTTGATGGAGACATTATTGGTCTACTTTTGGGCAATGTCTCGTTATGGCAGAAGTCCTTGAGGTCAGAGTTGGTGTCGAGGGTCAACGCCTTTGATTGGTGCTGGCTCATTTCGACCCTCTTCTTATGCGTTTGTGAAGTTGCTTCCTTCCAGGGACTCCCGGAGCTTGCTGATTTTATGGAGCTTGGCGGATCATGCCCTTAGCAGCTGCTTACCTGGGGTACGACATAAACCGGGCATGACGATAGATGAGATATATGCTGCATACTTGTGAAAGACTTTTATTGGGGCGAGACTGGCCCCGGCCTCCGAGGCGAGTGCATTTCCCGAGCCTAATGCTGTTCCTTAATGCCAACAATGGTAGGGCTACTTACGAGGGTGTTTGGTCATTGATTAGGCCTTGCCGGCTTCCCGTTGTGGTAGGTTTTGGTGCGATCCCTCCGCGTCTTGGATCTTTGAGCTTTGATTCGAGTCGATATAGCCGTAGAACTGCAGCTTGATTCTTCGAAGAGTCCGAATTGGGAACAGCCGGTGCCCGGACTGGCATAACACTAAGCTGAACTATGGATGGTGAAGGGGTGGTGATTTATCACTGATGATTTGACCCAGGACAGAACGGGCCTTCGAAGGGAGCGTTTGCTTGTAGGGATTTATGCTGGGGCACCATTTTTCGGAACAATTAGCTTGAGCGAAGGTGTCGGGCGTGGTGCCCGAATCATTTGCAGCTGATGCCCCGAATAATGCCTGCCATTAGAGCATCGACCTTGCCATTCTGTGTTTTGCCTTTTACAGAGTTATGCTTGTAGACAGAGAGCGCATCTTTCGCGCATATATATGCATAATAGAAAAAAATGAAAGGAGTTATGAATTTCTTTACCTTATTTTGTATTGTTTTTGATCTAACGGACTAGTTTTCGTGTTTCGGCGGGACTCTCACATGTTTGGAAATGATCTGTTTAGATCAAGGGACCTTTGACTGTGATTTGCTGATGCGAGCAGGCGTCAGAACCTTTATGTTTTGTCTAGCCGTTTCAGGCCTTGAGTCAGGTTTTTGTCGAACCTGCCTGCCCTTCGGTCTCTTTGCGCCGGTGTGGGTGAATGCTCGAGCCAAGGTTGTGATGAATGATACCAGGTCGAGGTTAAAAATGGCGGCTTTCTCAAGGAGCACCGATGCCCCCAAAGTTGAGTTTGTAGAAGATCCTCGATCATGCCTATAATAGCAGAGAACGCGTGAGTTACAGATCCCGGAGGGAAGTCTTTAAGGAGATTTTTGCAAGGGGTTTTTATCTTTTGAGGGAGATTAGGCCAAAAGAGAGGAGCACCGATGCCAAATTCTCGCTGCCCGAGGTTGTGATGAATGATACCAGGTCGGGATTGAAAATAGCGGCTTACTCGAGGAAAACCAATGCCGCCAAAGTTGAGTTTGTAGAAGATCCTCGATCATGCCTATAATAGCAGAGAACGCGTGAGTTACAGATCCCGGAGGGAAGTCTTTAAGGAGATTTTCGCAAGGGGTTTTTATCTTTTGAGGGAGATTAGGCCAAAGGAGAGGAGCACCGATGCCAAATTCCCGCTACCCGATGCTGAGGATGATGAGGAGGAGACCGCTGGGCTATGACTGTCTAAAAGAAGCGAAATGATCGCTTCTTGCCTCCTATACTATGTATATACGATTTTCATTATTCTAAGCAGGTTGAGGCTGCACCTTTTCGTCAGTACATAGTAATAATAGGGGTAACCCCGCAACTTATATTTTTGTATTTCCGCTTGTTGGATTTTCAATTGGGTCAATTCGATCCCGGACTTGCCCTAAGGCTTGTATGTTTTACTCGCTGTCGGGTTCCGTCTTCGAGTCGGGATCTGAATTGATCTTAATTTACCCTCGAGATTGACACTCGTCTAGATTGGCGACGATGGCTTTTATTTCTCGCCTTTGGGCATTTGGTTGTTCTAACTTATTCAGGGTCTAGTCTCTGAGTCGCGTTGCGATTCGAGCTTTAATTGACCCTTAAGCTGTCAGTTTTGGCTGGCGACAAGGGCTCTTACGCTTTTCAGTCGTAGAGACCTTTTTATATATGGCCCGTAGGCTTGTTTAGTTAACTATTTTGGATCCGGTCTCCGAATCGAGTTATTCGAGCTCACTTTAATCCTAAAGTTTTCAATTTGGCTGGCGACAATGGCTCTTATGCTTTTCGATTGTAGAAACCTTTTGATATATGGCCCGTAGGCTTGCTTAGCTAGTGACATTGGCTCTTACGCTATTTTTGCCCGTGGGCTTTTTTGTAGGCTTGTTTTCCGCTTGTTAAGGTCTTTTGAAAGATTTTTGTCTGATTGATCGTCGGTTCTGGAAGAACCTCGATTTCAAGTTGTTATCGATGATATTTCGGGCACCTCGGAAGGTGTACAACCCGTTGTTTGCCTGTTGAGGGAAGCATGTTTTAACCGGTTCTTTCTGAAGTATATTCAAAGTAGTGGCCTGCGATTTTTATTTGGTGACGGCCGGGCATCCCCGAGTCGCGTTATTTTGGCTGTATTATCCATTTTGACCATAGTTATGTGCATTTGGACGTAGCCATTTTTGATCCCAAGTGATAGTTTAGGCATCTACATCAAGGGTATGGCTTTTCGGGATTCTTACAAATGCGACATATAGCCTAAACTTCGAGATTTTCATGCCTGTTGAGGTCTTATAGTTTGTCATGCCTATTGAGATCTTACAGTTTGTCATGCCTATTGAGGTCTTACAGTTTGTCATTCCTATTGAGGTCTTACAGTTTTTTCAATGATGTAGTATGGCGATTATTGTCAGTCTTCGAGTCATTAAGTTGTTTAAGCGTGAAGATCGCTTCTTGTGAACTCGGAGCTGTGTTTTGGGGCTTTACAAGCCCGGAGTTCCGGTCCTGAAGTTGTGCGAGTGCCTTACTGTAGGCATTAAGTCTCCGAGTATTCCGAGATGCATTTGGTGAAGAGACCCCTGCCGAGAATGCACTGTGATTTCCCCGTTCGGAGGACGGAGTGCTGGAAGGCATCCTTTGATCCGTTGGCATAATATACCTTGTTGTGTTGGCCCGACCTATATCGGGACAGGGCTGATCGCTTGCAGGTTTGTCTCGCCTGAAAAACATTACGGCCTCATAGCCTCGATCCGGAGGTCGTTTGGGGCGTCTTGAACTATTGGCACCTGTTCCTGCGTTTTCCGGGATATTTTAGGGGAAAGATTGTTATTTTACTCTGGGAAGGAGTTCCCTCCTCCAAAAAGTATTTTTTGATTTGTTTGATACAATAGTACACGTTTTTGCTGACGAGGCCTGAATACACAAGTGTTTCAATGCATCGTTTTTCTTACACGAAACCTTGTCTGGTGTTTTCCAAATTCCCACAAGCGGGCTGCTTTTCAGAAGATATGCCTTCTCACTTTTTCAACGACCGCTGTGTTTGTTCTAAAAATCTTGCGAAGTTTCCCTCCTGGCAGCGTGCAGACGTTGCCTCACTAAAACCTTGTCGGTAAAAATCTTTCTTTTTAGGATCAAATCTCGATCGAAGAAAAAGAGTGCAATAGGATCGAGCGCAACAGGTGCGCCTTGGGGCTTCGGGGTTCCGTAGC
Organism: Nicotiana glauca; assembly: GCA_026770625.1. Lineage (NCBI taxonomy): Eukaryota > Viridiplantae > Streptophyta > Magnoliopsida > Solanales > Solanaceae > Nicotiana > Nicotiana glauca. The sequence continues at coordinate 92,302 of MU735825.1, forward strand.
ATTACTAACGTCTGGGCAGCTTCCGATTTGGGTGTCTGCGTGAGGATTAATCTCGGATTTGAAAAAATAACATAAGAAAAGGAATGGTTGTACCTTAAAGTTACATGTGCAGGCGACATCTTGGGACTTAGCCTATTATAACTTCCCGGGAGCGGAGGTGCAGCTCAAATTTTTCACTTTTCTTTGTCAAGTTCGACCGGGGGTGAGACTTGGTCTGCTCGTGGTTTCATTTGGGGGTGGAAGTGTGAGCACTGGCATTACATCGTGTATAGAGAACATTTCCCTTGCCGCATGATGTTCCCCGTATACGGTCTTGATCCCGTCCTTTGTCGGGGATTTTATCACCTGATGGAGGGTGGATGGTACTGCTCTCATGCAGTGTATCCAAGGTCATCCGAATAAGGCATTATATCTCATATCTCCCTCGATGACATGGAACTTGGCGTCTTGGGTTGTGCCGTCCACGGTAACTGGGAGGATGATTCCTCCCTTCGTTGTTTCTCTAGCCATGTTGAAACCGTTGAGGACCCGAGTGACGGGCACGATTTGTTCGATCAGCCCGAGTCGTTCTATTACCTTCGCCCTGATGATATTGGCCGAGCTACCTGGATCCACGAGTACATGTTTTATCTGAAATGAATTTATAAGAAAGGAGATTACCAGGGCATCGATGTGGGGTTGAGATAGGGCCTCAGTGTCTTCGTCCCTGAACGTGAGGGCGTCTTCTAGGATATATCCCCGAGTCCATTTTTCCCTAGTGATGGATATCTTTGTTCTTCTCACTACCAATTCCTGTGGGGCATCGGCGCCCCCATAATCACGTGGATGATATGTTGTGGTTTGTTTGCCTCATTTTTCTTGGTTGCCTCCCTCTATCGGAATTGATTTTTGGCCCGATCGCTGAAAATTCCCTGAGATGACCTTTGTTGAGTAGTCGAGCCACCTCCTCTTGTAGCTGATGACAGTCCTCGGTCCTGTGACCGTGTGTTATGAAACTCACATACTAGGTTGTAATTTGTCTGCGAAGGGTCTGTCTATATCGGTTTGGGCCACTTGGCATCCCTGATCTTGCCGATAGCGAACACGATGTAAGAAACATCGACGCAGAAGTTGTATTCCGATAAGTGGGCGCGTTAGTTGGTGCTATGTTTCGATTGAATCTGGTTCTGTTGATGAGCCCTTGAGGGTCCTGTCCTTGATCTATCCTTCGATCGTTACGAGGTAAGTTGCGTCTTGGGATGTTCCTCCTGTCTTCGAGGTACGGCTGGTACCTTTCTCTGTTTGGTCTCGATTCTTCTACCGGGAGTCTGGTCGGGTATACTAAGCCCGAAAGGGCTCCCAGTTGGTCGTCCTCGGCCCTAATCTTTGACTGGTACCGGTTGTGGACGTCCGACCAAGTCACGGTCGCGTATTCGATCAGGTTCTACTTCATCTACTTCAAGGCCACCGAGCTTCGTTCGTTTAGGCATTGGGTGAAGGCCTGTACCACCCAATCTTCGGAGACAGGTGACAGTTCCATTCGTTCCATTTGGAAGCGGGACACGAATTCCTGCAGCATCTCATTCTCTCTTTGCTTGATTTTCAAAATGTCAGACTTCCTCGTTGCTACCTTGATGGCTCTCACGTGTGCCTTTACGAAGGAATCTGCTAGCAATGAATCAGTGGGGTCGAGAGCCAAGTTGTGATATCACATCATGCCCCCTTTGAAAGTGTTTCTCCGAATTTTATAGCAAACACGGACTCGGTTTCGTCATTTTTTATATCGTTACCTTTTACAGCGCAGGTATTGGTGGTGACGTGCTTATTGGGATCGGTGGTGCCATTGTATTTAGGGAGTTCCGGCATCCTGAATTTTTTAGGAATGGGCTTCGGGGCCGCTTCCTTGGGGAACGACCTCTGTACAAATTTCTTTGAATCCAGACCTTCACTCAAGAGTTGTAAGTCTCGACTTTTTTATTGTTGGCTGCAATTATTTTTTCACCCGATTCGATCCTTTCGGTAAGATCCTCCAGCATCTTCACTATGGTGGGGTCAGCCGTTGACCCGATATCATTTGATCTTTCAGGCATTTGCTCGGCGGGGGGAGCTACCTCCGGTGCTGGTATGCTGGGAGTTCTCGGATGGCTTTGCAATTGAGCAATGGCCAATTGTTGTGCCTATAACATTTCAAAAATAACGTGAAGATTAACTTCCTGTTCTTCCCGGGCCAGAGTTTTTTTGAAATTCCTGTCGGTCGCTGTGTCGCACGCTTCTATCGGCGCGAGAAGTTTCGTTGACTTATTGTGTATCCTGCGAGTCCGCATCCGCTAGTATTGGTCTGGGTGTGTTATCAGGATCCTGTAGTGGTGCTTCGGCGGTCAGGATAGCTATACCATTTTCCCTGTGATCTTCGAGGTGGTCGTTCTCAGCTCTATTCACCGAGCCAGACATTTTTACCTGAAATCAAAGGATCTTGGACAAGAAAAAGCGTGAAAGATGATATCCGTTTGTGTAATGAAACTAGCAAGAAAATAATCACTATTATTTTTAGCCCCACGGTGGGCGCCAAACTATTTACCGTAAAAATGGTAACGACAATTAAATTTATGAAATGGGACTCTAAAAATACGTAATCTATTCCCAAGCTAGTTGTTAGAGCAGATGATGCTTGTATTATGAATTTTAACGATGGGGCGGGAGATAAATGAGGTAACGACCGAGCCAAAGGGCCTACTATCCGGGCGTAAGCTTGGTCGATTGGGACTTTGAGGTCGGCCTCAAGGTTGAGCTTGGGTTGTCGGGGACACTCGGGAGTAGTATAATAGCTAGACATATAATCAAACGAAGCTATTTATAATTGAAATTGAGCTTGTACAATGAATAATACATGTAAAATGAAGAGCACATATAGAGGCAAAGGATATCGAGATATCCATCAGTGAGATCCAATAAGTTCTAGTAAGAAGAGAGAGAGAGAGAGAGAGAGAGAGAGAGAGATAGATAGATAGAGAGAGAGAGAGAGAGAGAGAGAGAGAGAGAGAGATTATTGCACTTTGTAGAATTGTGGGAGAAACATCAGTTCGTCACAAGGTAGGGCGAGTCCCTTTTATATAAGAGAGAAAACTAGGTTATGAATACATATATATTTAATTTATGAAATATGAAGATGTGATGGATTAACTCGACGCCCCAGCATAGGCTATGGATAAGCCGGCCTGTCAGACTCAATCGCGTGTCTTGGGGGCTTCCCCTCTTTGTCTTTATCTCGGCTTTGAATCGAACCTCGACAAGCCCTGAAGGAGGGGGACAAGTTATGGCTTCGTGTCCTCGGGGTCTCGAGGTACCTCCCCGAGATGGCTTGATGGCGGGAAATCGGGCCCTCTGATTTTACCGCGTACAGTAAGAGTCTAGCTGATTCCTTTTGTTTTTCTTGGAAGAAAAACAAGAAGCTTTCTTGGGTTCTACTACATTTATGGGAGGATCTGCTGAGGCGGTGGGCCACTGATGATTTTGAGAAGAAGAGTGAGCAGAGAAAGAAGGCCGGAGCATCTGAGAAGGGTGGCTCCTTGCACACTATGGGTGCAAGGAGCACAAGACAGCGTGGAGACTACTGGTAATTACTTAAAGCATTTAAATATATTTTTATCCAACTATATTTATTTTAATTTAGTTAACATGTTTTATTATAATTGTAGGTAAAAGAAATATGGGAGTAAGGTGACTCATAATGAGTTCTTTATGGAGACTCACATCCGGAAGAAGAAGGCACTGACAGATCCAACTAGATGAGTTGAGGATTAGGCGAAGACTACCTATGTAAGTTTCATAACTACTAATAATAAAAATTAATGTTTATAATATTATATAATTAATATTAATTTACTATATTCTAAATAAAGGGTCGCTATAAGACTACTGTGGAGGAGTACAGTCAGAGATTGCCACCGAATGAGTAGGGCGACCCACCTTTTATTTCAGACAAAGAAGTGTAGAAGATTTGGTTGGATGTTGTCGGTGGTCCTAAAAAGGGATAGCGCACGACCTTCCAGAGAGATAATTTAGGCCATACAGGGCTAGATTGCAAGGTATAAGGACATCCACCCAGGGCGAAGCACTTGATAGGTCATCTCTCTCGGCTATGGAGAAGAAGATCACAAAGCTATCAGCGGAGCTTGAAGAGGCAAAGACTAGAGAAGAAAAGAGATATCAAAAATTTAATAGCCTTCAAGGTCATCTAGAAAAGAGAGACCAATAATTTAATACCCTTCAAGTTCAGCCAGCCAATCTTCTTGCTAGTGGGGCTTTCACGATTCCCCGATCTCGTGAGTCTTCCCAGATGCTACTCTTTCTTATCGTGATCCTTCAAACCGTGCCGACGATGAAGCTTCTAGTAGTGGAGACGGAGACCATGCAATACAAAACACTCCTTGAATGGTGTGTATTGCTAAACAAAGTCTTGAACTTGTGAATATTTAGTTGGAATAGTTTTGAATGATTTTTGTATTATTGACATTTTTTGTTGATATTGTTTTGTTATTGAATATTTGTATTGTTGTTGTTGTTGGCGTTGTTGGTTAATTATTGTTGTTGATGTTTTTATTGTCACATGATGCCATTATAAGATGGTTATTAGTTGTAATTGGTAGGTGCTGTAGCTTAAAAGCAATCATATTGTGTCAGGTTTTCTTCTTCAGAAAACCGACTTATTTCCGACCAATTTTGGTCGGAATGCTATATTAAAATCCATAAATTCAGACCGACTTCGATCGGTAATTTCAATGTGCAATCTGCAAAAATTTGAAATTACTGACCGACTTCGATAAAAAATAATATCTTTTTATATTTTAACAATTCCGACAGATATCGATCGGTATAGTAAAGTTTTTTTAGAAAAGCAAAATTATCTGATTATAAATTTTCGACCGATATCGATCACTTTTTAAAAATTAAATAAAAAATAATTTAAGAATTACCGACCGATTTCGGTCGGTATATTAAATGTTTCAATAAAATGTGCTAGATAAAGTGGTAACTCTAGTTTTAATAGATCGATCGACTTTGGTCGAAAATTTCGACGGACTGTGGTCGCTTCCATTTACCGACCAACTTTATTTCGGCGAATTAAAATCGATCAAAAATCTATCACTTTTCCAATGTTTCCGACTAGTTTCGATGGTTTTCCGAACATATTTTGGCAGTTTTCTAGTAGTGATTTTAAAACCCGTTTGACTTTGTTAGTGGCAAGGTATGACTCAGGTTGAAGGTAGAGCCAGAAGAATTCATGTATTGGTCTTTTTTTCTTTTCTTTTAATTTTTCCGGCAAAAGTGAAAAGATTGTTTTGTGATCATAGTGGAACTTTTTCCTTAAGACTATTTCACACTAATTTTATTCTCTGAGATACAAACTCAATTTTCCTTTCAAAAACACTTTGTTAAACTAGAGAGAAGTTTCAGATGTCTACATTGTATACCGTCAAAATCAAGGAGTATGATTTTGAAGGCTTAAATCGGGCTATAGGCCCGAGTCTGAGAGACTCGAAGTGAGTGTCATATCCGGCTAAGGAACACCTACCTCGGGGAAGCTGTTAGAGTGTCTGGCACGGACCGCTTTGAGAGCAACATTATCTCGAAGTCAATCAAGAAAGAGCGGGAATTTCTCAAGGACACGTGGACTTGTACATTAATTGTAGGATAAGGGTTGTACGAAATGGTACAGATCCGTACTAGACCGTTATACACATGTACCAATAGAATTTCTTACCTTTATGAGCAATGTACTATATTGGGGTTTTCTCCTCCTGTATAAAGGGGACCCCAATCATTTTGTAAGATCATCAGATCATTCATTGCAATAAAACATTCTTATTCTTCTTATTTAACGTGCTCTCCAATTTTTCTTCAGCTTTATTGCCTTTACTTTGTTGTTCATACTTTATTACTCTTAGCTGACCTCGAGGTCTGATAATAGGTGAATTTGACTATAATCATGCCTTAAATAATCACTTTCTTATGTTGTTTTGATGATAAATATGATAACAAAATGCTCTTATTAGTGTTTTTCATGATTTATAGGTACTTAATGGCTAAGGAAGGCTAAGGAGTACTTTTGGAGTCAATATTGGAGAAAAGAGGCCAAATATGCAAATTCCCATTGAAGTCACGTCATATCATCCATGAGGAGCCAAAAACACTGTTTTGCCGCGGTTCTACCGCGACCGCGGCAGAACTGCGGTGGAAGGCTGACGCAGAATCTCAGAGAATCAAAGACACTGTTTGGCCGCGGTTCTACCGCGACCGCGGCAGAACCGCGGCAGGCGACGAAACTTCGGGGGTCAAAGTGTAAAAATGGGATTTTTTAGACCTAAACCCTATTTAAACATTAGACTTCGCCCAAAGGAGGCATGAAAGGTATTTTTAGGTTATCTTGGCAAGAGAAACTATTGTGAGAGATTTCTCCAAACATCTTTCTTCTTTTCTTTTGATTTTTATGATGAATTCTATTCTAGTTTATTTACCCATAGCCATGAGTAGCTAAATTTCTTGTCTAAGGTTTTGATGGAACCTACTGAGTGATGAACTTCTTATTTATGTGAATACAAAGTGCTAGTTTAATCCCTATTTGTTCAACTTTGTGTTTGTTGTAGTTAATTGACAGGATCCTGAATTAGCTGTGCCTATTTAGTGTGTATAACTTGGAAGAGAGTGCATATTTAGGTTATTGTAGAACAACACCACTCCTAAATTATTAGAGGAATCTATAATTGCGGGTTTAAAGGCGAGATTAGGGATAACGAAGCCTTGGGTGTAATCTAAAGTGAACTGTGTTAATAAAAGTAAGCTAGTGTAACTCGGGAGAGTGCAATAGTAAATTACTGTGATTACTCGAGAGAGATTTACGGTAAGATTAGTGTTCATGATTGATAGAGAAGTATTGGTAAATTTGTATGAGCATAAACAGAAGGGATTCCATCAATAGGGGAAATCATTACCTTAGATTTTTCTCATTATTGTTTACAACATATTTAGTTTATTTTACAATTATTTAGCTTTCTACAAAAGTAGTTATTAAGGGAACATTCAACTGAGTTTTGAATATTTGGGAAGCTGATTCTGAAGAGTTAGCGGGTCTTAAGATAGTAGTTGATAGGTTAACTCTCTGTGGGATTCGACTCCGGACTTTTAAACCGGATTATATTTGCAGCGACCGCATTGTCCTTTTTATAAGGCATAGTTGGGCGTGATCAAATTTTGGCGCCGTTGCCGGGGAGTTAACGGAATTATCAATTGCCATTGACAGAAATACAAAGATTCTTATTATAGTCAGTTTTCTCTCTACCCAACTTTAGATTGAAAATTTGACGGTTGTTGACTTGGTTGCTCAGGAGCATGCCTAGAAAATCTATGAGGACTGGAGAACTACTTGAAGGACTTTCAGACCCAGAGCAAACATTTCGGGCATTGAACCGTGCCAACAAAAGAATTCAATAATCCCAACAAACACTCAACTTCGAAATTAACATGGGAGACATAAACGATCCTAACGGAAACGGTAGGAATCAGCAAGTGGGTTTAAATGCTAGGGAAGAGGCACCTCCTGTGCCTGAGGGTGCACTATATGACTGGGCACAACCAACTGCTGACAATTTGGCTACTGCCATTGTTGTGCCCGCAACACAAGCTGAATCGTTCCAGATTACAAACAATATGCTACACTTGTTACAAAACAAGGGACTTTTTTCTAGGACACAAATAGAAGATCCTCAGCAACACTTGAAGAACTTCCTATCTATATGCAAAACACAAAGGCAACCCAACGTGACTCCGGAAGCAATCAGGCTATTATTGTTTCCATTCTCGGTGACAAGAGTTGCACAGGTCTGGCTTAATTCAATCCCTATCAACTCTATAGAAACTTGGGATGAATTAGTCAAACAATTTCACAACAAGTTCCACCCGCCCAACAAAA
>MU735829.1:18912-37198 GCA_026770625.1 Nicotiana glauca
ATCTATTCTATTTATATAGAATAGGATAATCAAATAATTGTGATAATTCTAAATGTAACATCGAAAAATTAATAAAGTGACAAATATTTTTTTAATATTGACCGCGCATCGCGCGGGTACGATTACTAGTAATAAGTAAAGGAATGATTTGAGTGACTTTATTAGGAAAAAGAAACGGAAGAAATCAGCAATCAATGTCCGGGAAAAATACCAAAACACCAATTTTAGGGTGTTCATGAAGGAGAACGTGGGAGTTAAAAATCAGAACATTAATTTAATAATGATTTTACTCACTTTATTAGGAAAAGAAACTGAAAGAAGCAGCCATATTTCTTAGGAGAAACCGAAGCAGCTCGTTGATGGGAATAACTGAAGGAGAAAGGCCATTTAGTATTTTTCCCAAAATTATTCTATTTCATTTATTCAATTACTTCATTATTTATAACAAATTTATAACAAAAACCATAAAGTTGTAACTTTTCCTATCTTTATGCAGTACACCTTTCCAATTTGATAGAAGTTCATGCATGGTTACATTGTTAACTGCCTCCATTTAACGGTTTAACCTTCCAGATATACAATTATTTTAGTTTACTTTAATTCAAAATTTGCAGAGAAGCTATTCGTTCTTTCCACTACTTCAGAATCAACGGAGTTCTTTCCCTTCATTCTCATTTTAATAAATATCTTTTCTTTCTTTTTTTCATTTCTGCTTTGCTACAGAAATTCAAAAGTAGCCTCTTAAATTGGTTAATTACACCTTTTTTGTCTACCGTAACCTTTTCTGGAAAAAAAATATATATACACATATTTGAAGATACATATTCCTTTATACTGTTTTTGTTACTTCCTTCTTTTCATTAATAATTAATTAATTGATAAAATATCTTAAATGGGTATGTTACCCAACCTCTCTTTTACGAACTTGTATGCTATCCTTCCATTGATACATTTTTCATCCTTATTAATTAGGTCATGTAATTTAATGGTCATGTAATTATAATATTACTATTGCATATTTATTATATTAAATTTTTAATATTTTATTACATTTTACTTCAAAATAATTTATAATAGGGGCAAAATAGTAATCAAACTTTGCAGGAAGGTGCTTCCATGAGTTACATGAAATTTGAAATAGAAAAATATAATCTCAAATTAATGAATGATGAGCGTATCATATTTTAACAATATATAGACAGTTTAGACATGAATATGAGTAGTGGCTACGACTGCAAGTTTGTGCCTTGTGTTCACGTCTTAAAGTTAGTTCAAGAAATTATAGCCTCCTTTTTACAAACACTTACATATTAAGAAGTTGTTATTTAATAAAAGTAGTATTTTATAGAAGTCAAGCAGAAATTTGATTAACATCCGTCTTCCTTAGGATGTCTGGCGAATCATTATCAATTTATAGTGTAAACCTGCATAGAAATGGCAATTAATTGTGATAAAAATACATAATTAACTACTAAAATCAGTAAATCTGATTCCTATGTATAAATCACAATTGCATGTTTCCATAACTTTTGTCTCATTCAAGATTATAAATCCTTTTATCTGTGAATTAATTTGATAGAAGAATATTAGTTAAATTATGTAAATATATCTTATCACAAAATATCACGCAACAATCGAGTGTTAGATGTTGATAGTTTAATCGATGCTTTGGTGTATTTCATAAAAAAATAACTGGTATTGAGCTGTACACATTCCGTGTTTATTTTGTTATTTGTGTAGTTGTTATTACCTTGTTGACCTGTCTTATCTCACTGCTGTGCTCATTATTACTGCCAGTTTTTTATACTATTAATTTATTATTATATTCTACCTCAGTAGGGCCCTGACCTTCCTCGTCACTACCCAATCGAGGTTAGGCTTGGCATTTACTGAGTACCGCTGTGGTGTACTCATGCCCCTTCTGCGTATGTTTTTCATGTGTAGATCCAGGTTCCTCCACTCAGGCGTACTATCATCGAGGGGGAGAGATCTAGCGGAGACTTTGAGGTATATCTACTGCATCCGTAGACCAGGAGTCTCTACTCTATTCCAGCTTTAGTAGTTAGTTTATCTTTTCTTTCAGTTATTTAGACATTCTGGAGGTAGAGCAGTGTTTTACGTTTCTATTAGCTAGTGGTTCCCGTGAGTTTCCGGGTTTTGGGATGAGATTGTAGACTTCCGCATTTTATTATTGAGTTGTATATGCCAAGTGACACTTATATATCGTTTTCTTCTAGTTTTGCATAATTTAATTAAATATTTCCGCAAGTTATGTTAATTTCCGCATTGCTATGCTTAGCTAGTTGTAGGAACTAGGTGCCATCACGACATGTTCATGGAGGGTGAACTGGGATTGTGACAAGTTGGTATCATAGCTTTAGGTTCATAGGAGTCACGAAACACAGGCCGGTTTATTAGAGTCTTGCTGATCAGTACGGAGACGTCTTTACTTATCTACGATAGACTATATAACTGTTTAGGAAAAATCTTCATTTCATTTGAATTCCTTGTCGTGCGATATTTTTGAACATCAATTCTAAACTTCTGTCTTCTATTCTCTAACAGATGGTGAGGACACGTGCCACTCGAGATGATCAGGCACTCGCGCCCCCTACTGTAGCCGTCAGAGGTCGGGGCCGGGGGAGGTTTTGAGGACGCGCACGTGGTGCATCCAGAGCACCTGTGCGAGCTGCCGCCGAGGCACCACCAGTAGATCCAGCCGGAGCGCAGGCACCTGGCACGCCTACTACTGCCACTACTGCTCCAGCTCTCCAGGAGACTTTAGCTTATTTCATGAGTATGTACACCATCTTGGCTTAGGCAGGGTTGCTTCCCCTTATTGCAGCCAAATCCCAGGCCGGGGGAGGAACACAGACTCTCGCCGTCCTCACTCCTGAGCAGCGAGTGTAGGTTGAGCAGGCTCCTGAGATTATTCCTACACTGCTTGCAGTGCCAGTTCAGCCCGAGGACGGGTCAGCTACTTCAGAGGACGAGCAGCGGCGACTTGAGAGGTTCAAGAAGTATGATCCCCCAGTATTCAATGGATTAACATCAGATGATGCCTTGGGATTTCTAGAGGAGTGCCGTCGTATTCTTCGCAATATGGGCATAGTGGAGTCCGGCGGGGTTTCTTTCACTGCTTTTCAGCTTCGGGGAGCCGCCTATGATTGGTGGCGCACTTATGAGATAGACAGTCCAGTCGAGGCTGCTTTACTGACTTGGACCCAGTTCTCGAATATGTTTGTGAGAGAGTTTGTACCCCAGAGTCTCAGTGACGCATGGCGCCCAGAGTTTGTGCATTTGCGCCAGGGTGCTATGACCGTTTCAGAGTATGCCATTTGTTATACCAGATTGTCCAGGCATGCATCGACCTTGGTTGCTACGGTTCAGGAGAGAGTTGTCAATTTCATTGAGGGTCTTATTCAACCCATCAGATCTAGCATGGCTCGAGAGTTTGAGATGGACATTCCTTATCAGTAGGTAGTGAGCATTGCTGGGAGGATTGAGTGTATGCTCGCCAGGGAGCGAGGGGAGAGGGAGGCCAAGAGGTCTCGAGAGTCAGTTCACTACTCTGGTGCCCGTACCCCATCAGCACGTCGTTATGGTAGAGGTTATGCGGGTCGCCCCGTCCATTGAGATCTTCCTGCAGCCAGCAGTGCTCCAGCTCCGCCTATACCTTAGGAGCCTTACTGTGCACCTCCAGTCTCTAGCGCGCCTCCTACGCGGGGTACTTCCAGGGGTCAGTCTAGTAGACCTGGCCTTAGTCAATCACAGCTAGCGCGTCCTCCCAGAGCTTGTTTCGAGTGTGGTGATACACGCCACATGGTTAGGGACTGCCCCAGACTTGGTAGGGGTCCATCTTCAGAACTGTTCAGCCACAGCGTGCTCCTCAGAGTTCTCAGACCATGATCACAGCTCCAGCTGCTACCCCACCTGCCCAGCCGGCTAGGGGCAGAGGTCGAGGAGATAGAGGTCACCATCGAGAGAGGGGCCGGGCCATATATTATGCTATTACTATTCGTACCGAGGTTGTTGCCTCCGACTCTGTCATTACAGGTATTATACTAGTTTGTCATAGAGAGGCATCGGTTCTATTCGATCCGGGCTCTACTTATTCTTATGTGTCTTCTTACTTTGCTTCGTATTTGGGTGTACCTCGGGATTCTTTGAGTGCCCCCGTTTATGTTTCTACTCATGTGGGGGATTCTCTTATTGTGGACCGCGTTTATCGGTCATGTTTGGTTACTATTCGTGGTTTTGAGACAAGAGCGGATTTATTGTTACTCGGTATGGTTGATTTTGATATTATTTTGGGCATGGACTGGTTGTCGCCCTATTTTGCTATTCTTGATCGTCACGCCAAGATCATGACGCTGGCTATGCCAGGTATTCGGCGTATTGAGTGGAGTGGTACTTTAGATCACACTCCCAGTAGAGTTATCTCTTTTCTTAAAGCTCAGCGCATGGTTGATAAGGGTGTGCCGCGTATTTAGCTTATGTGAGAGATGTTAGTGCTGATACCCCTTTTGTTGATTCAGTTCCAGTGGTATGGGATTATCCCGATGTGTTTCCAGCTGATCTTCAGGGCATGCCACCCGATAGAGACATTGATTTTGGCATTGATCTATTGCCGGGCACTCAACCCATTTCCATCCATCTGTATCGTATGGCTCCTCTTGGGTTGAAGGAGTTGAAGGATCAGTTACAGGAATTGCTTGGTAAGGGTTTTATTTGACTCAGGGTTCACCGTAGGGTGCTCCTGTTTTGTTCGTGAAGAAGAAGGATGGTTCTATGCGTATGTGTATTGATTATTGCCAGTTGAACAAGGTTATAGTGAAGAACCGTTATCCTTTACCTCGTATTGATGATCTATTTGACCAACTTTAGGGCGCACATATGTTTTCTAAGATTGAGTTGCGCTCAGGTTACCATCAATTGAAGATTCGGGAGGTTGATATCCCGAAGACTGCCTTCAGGACTCTGTATGGTCATTACGAGTTCCTTGTTATGTCATTTGAGCTAACCAATGCCCTAGCAGCTTTCATGCATTTGATGCACAATGTATTCAGGCCATATCTTGACTCATTCATTATTGTTTTTATTAATGATATTCTGGTGTATTCTCGGAGTTGGGAAGATCATGAGAAGCACCTAAGGACCATGCTTCAGACCTTGAGGGAGAAGAAGTTATATGCAAAGTTCTCAAAATGTGAGTTTTGGCTGAGTTCTATGGCATTCTTAGGCTATGTGATTTCGAGAGAGGCCATTCGGGTGGATCCGAGGAAGATAGAGGCCGTACAGAGTTTCCCCAGCCCATCCTTATCTACAGAGATTCGCAAATTCCTTGGTTTTGCGGGTTACTACTATCGCTTCGTGGAGGGATTTTCATCGATTGCGGCCCCTATGACTAGATTGACTCAGAAGGGTGCCCTATTTCAGTGGACAGAGAAGTGTGAGGTGAGCTTTCAGAAGCTCAAGACAGCTTTGACTACAGCTCTAATCTTGGTGTTGCCTACCGGTTCGGGGTCTTATAATGTCTATTGTGACTCCTCGAGAGTTGGCCTTGGAGCGGTGTTGATGCAGGACGGTAGGGTGATTTCCTACGCATCCAGACAGCTGAAGATACATGAAAAGAATTACCCTATCCACGACCTTGACTTAGAGCCATTGTTCATGCCTTGAAGATCTGGCGTCATTATTTCTACGGTGTGCCTTGTGAGATCTATACTGACAACGGAGCTTGCAGCACTTACTCAAGCAAAACGATCTAAATATGCATCAGAGGAGGTGGTTAGAGTTGCAGAAGGATTATGACATTATTATTCTATATCACCCTGGCAAGGCCAATGTGGTGGCGGATGCCTTCAGTCACAGGGCGGAGAGTTTGGGTAGTTTGGCATATTTACCATCTTCAGAGAGGCCTATGGCAATGGATGTTCAGTCATATCCAGCTAGTTTGTGAGATTGGATCTTTCGGAGCCCAGTCGGGTTCTAGCCTGTGTAGTTTCCTGGTCTTCCCTATTTGATCGTATCAGGGAGTGGCAGTATGATGACCCTTATTTGCTTGTCCTTAAGGACAAGGTTTAGCGTGGAGATGCCAAAGATGTGACCATCGGAGATGACGGGGCATTGAGGATGTAGGGCCGATTTTGTGTGCCCAATGTTGATGGTCTTCGAGAGTTGATTCTAGCAGAGGCCCATAGTTCACGGTATTCCATCCATCCGGGTGCCGCGAAGATGTATCAGGACCTGAGGTAGAACTATTGGTGGAGGCAGATGAAGAAAGATATAGTTGGTTATATGTCTAGATGCCTCAACTTCTAGCAGGTGAAGTGTGAGCACCAGCGCTCGGGTGGGTTGCTTCAGCAGATAGAGTTCTGGAGTGGAAATGGGAATGCATCACCATGGATTTTGTTTATGGACTCCTACGAACCTTGAAGAAGTTTGATGCCATCTGGGTCATTGTGGATCGACTGACAAGTCTGCTCATTTCATTCCTGTGTGTACCACTTATTTATCGGAGCGGTTGGCGGAGATTTATATTCGGGAGATCGTGTGTCTGCATGGTATTCTAGTTTCTATCATTTTTGACAGAGGTACTCAGTTTATATCGCGGTTCTGGAGAGCCGTACAGCAGGAGTTAGGCACTCGGGTGGAGTTGAGCACAACATTTCTCCCCCAGACGGACGGATAGTCCGAGCGCACTATTCAGATTCTTGAGGATATGCTCCGTGCGTGTGTGATTGAGTTTGAAGGGTCATGGGATCATTTCTTGCCATTGGCGGAGTTTGCTTACAACAAGAGTTATCAGTCCAACATTCAGATGGCGCCTTATGAAGCTTTATATGGTAGGAGGTGTAGATCTCCGGTGGGTGGGTATGAGCCGGGTGAGGCCAGGGTATTGGGCACAGAGTTTGTTCAGGATGCGTTGGAGAAGGTTAAGATGATTCAGGATAGACTCCGTACGACCCAGTCCAGACAGAAGAGTTACGCGGACAGGAAGGTTCGTGATGTTTCATATATGGTTGGTGAGTGGGTTCTGCTTCGGGTCTCGCCTATGAAAGGCGTCATGACGTTTGGGAAGAAAGGAAAGTTGAGTCCGAGGTTTTATTGGCCCTTTTGAAATTTTGAGGCAAGTTGTGGAGGTTAATTATGAGCTTGCCTTACCTCCCAGCTTGGCCGAAGTTCATCCGGTATTTCATGTTTCGATGCTCCGGAGGTATCATGGAGACCCATCGCACGTGTTGGATTTCAGTTCAGTCCAGCTCGACAAGGATCTATCCTATCTTGAGGAGCCAGTGGCTATATTGGACAGGTAGATCAGAAAGTTGAGGTCAAAGAACATAGCTTCAGTGAAGGTTCAGTGGCGGGGTCAGCCGGCCGAGGAGGCGACCTGGGAGACCGAGCAAGATATGCACAGCAGTTACCCTCATCTTTTCACTACTTCAGGTATGTTCTATATGCTCGTTCGAGGACGAAAGAGTGTTTAAAGTGTAGGAGGATGTGACGACCCGGCCGATCGTCTTAAAAATGAACACCCCGATCCCCTATTAACTGCTTTCCCTAAGTTCAATTCTGCTATTTTGGTTTTCCGGGATGTTTGGTGTTGGGTTTTGGAGAGTTTTGGAACACTTAATCCCTAAATGAGAGCTTAAGTATTGAAAAATGGTCCCTAGTTGGAACCGTGTGAAGACAACCTCCAAATGGAAATCCGATGGTTCCGTTAGCTCCGTTAGGCAATTTCGAGGTTGGGAGCGTGTTCATAATTTATTTTGGAAGTCATCGGGGTTGGGAGCCTATTCGAAATGTATTTTGGAAGTCATCAGGGTTGGGAGCGTGTTCGGAAGGTATTTTGGAAGTCTATAGCTTATTTAGGCTTGAAATGCTGAAGTTTGAATTTTTGAAGTTTCTGGTCCGATAGTGTGTTTTCGATCCGAGGGAATGATTGAAATTCCGGAAGTTGCAGTAGCTACATCATGTCATTTGGGATGTGTGTGCAAAATGTTAGGTCATTCGGACGTGTTTTGGTTAGGCTTTTGATCGAAAGTGTATTTTGATAAAATTTGAACTTTTTGGGCTCAAATCCTTGTTTAATTCGAGTTTCCGGCGCTCGTTTAGGTGTTTTGAGGATTGGTACAAGTTTGAATGAGGTATTAGGTGTTATTGGTGCTTTTGGTTGAGGTCCCGGGGGCCTCAGGATGATTTCGGGTGGTTAACGGAAATTTTTTTTAAGTGTTGCAGCAACTGATTTCTTCTCTTCTGGTATTTTCGCTTATGCGGCTTGGGAACTGTAGAAGTGGCCTTGGCATCGCAGAAGCGGGTTTGGGCATAGTTCTTAGACATCGTAGATGCGCAGGAAATTCCACAGAAGCGGACTCGCATCTACGAGAAAGGAACCGCAGATACGGAAACTTGGATTGTTATCAGAACCGCAGAAGCGACTTAAATTCCGTAGAAGCGGAACCGCATAAGCGATTATTGGTCCGCAGAAGAGGATATTGGATCTTTAGTGAAAGTCATAGAAGCGACTCATTTTTCGCATAAGCGGGACAGCAGAAGCGGTCCCTTGTCCGCAGAAGCGGAAATCCCTATTCAGAAATAGAGAATTCGAGGGTTAGTTTTCAAAAGTTAGAAAAATCAAATTGAGCTCGGGAGAGGGCGATTTTGTGAGGGTTTTGAAGAGAAGATTATTGGGTAACGTTTCCTTAATCCGTTCTAGTTATATTTCATCATTATGTAGTTAAATCCTTCACTAAAATTCAAATTTAAGGATCAAAATTTGGAACAATTGGGTAAAACTTCATAAGCTAAACTATTGAGTTTTAAGTGGATGTTTGACCTTTGATTTGGAAGATTTTTATATGGTTAGACTCGTTACAGTACGAGGGTTCTGAGAATGCAAAAGTTATTCAATTTCGAGACGTTATCCTGAAGGGCATTTTGGTTATTTTACCTAAATTTGCGTCTTAGCTTTAAATTAAATAGTAAAATCTGTTGTTTGAGGTGTTATTTACGATATGTAGTTGAATTCAATAGATTTGGGCCATTTGAAGTCGGATACTCGTGGCAAAAGTGTGATTCCGAGTTGATTTTGTAGCCGGTTCGAGGTAAGTGGCTTGTCTAACCTTGTGTGGGGGACCTTTTCCCTTAGGATTTGTTATTTTGTATTTTGAGTGCCTTTTACACGAGGTGACAAGCGTGTACTTGAGCCAATTGTTGAAAATCAGGCTTTTACTTAAGATATTGAGATTGAGTTTCTTTCATATTTGCTTTATTCTACTTGCAATTATAACCTGTGCTAGATTAGGAAATCATTTTTAGTTGATTTAATTTGCCTAATTGCTTAAGGTTCCTTAACTATACTACGTGAAGCATGCTAGGCTAGTACTACCTGTTGCTTGTCTTTTGTACTTCATTTCTGTGTATCTTCTGGTTGGGATTGCGCATTTATATTGGGACTACGGATGTGGGATTCCAGTAGCTCCCCCTTTGTTTGTTTACTTGTTGATTACGGGTTCGATTCCTGGTAGATCCACCTGCACTTTTACTTTGGGACTGTGGGTTAGATTCCTGATTAGATCCCCCTACATATTGATAGTTGGACTACGGGACGGTATCCCGGGAGATCCTTCAGATTTACATATGTGATGGACTACGGGACGGTATCCTGGGAGATCCACTGGACAATTGAGAAAAAGGACTATAGGATGGTATCCTGGGAGATCCTCATTGTTATCACTGCTATTGAACTGTACACATTCCGCGTTTACTTTGTTCTTTGTGTAGTTGTTATTGCCTTGTTGACATGTCTTATCTCACTACTGTGCTCATTATTACTACCAGTTTTCATACTATTTATTTATCATTATATTTTACCTTAGTAGGGCCCTCACCTTCCTTGTCACTACCCAACCGTGGTTAGGCTTGGCACTTACTGAGTACCGCTGTGGTGTACTCATGTCCCTTCTGCGCATGTTTTTCATGTGCAGATCCAGGTTCCTCCACCCAGGTGTACTATCATCAAGGCGGAGAGATCTAGCGGAGACTTCGAGGTATATCTGCCGCGTCCGCAGACCAGGAGTCTCTACTCTATTCCAGCTTTAGTAGTTAGTTTATCTTTTCTTTCAGTTGTTTAGACATTCTCGAGGTAGAGCAGTGTTTTACGTTTCTATTAGCCTATGGTTCTCGTGAGTTTTCGGGTTTTAGGATGAGATTTTAGACTTCCGCATTTTATTATTGAGTTGTATATGCCAAGTGGCACTTATATATCATTTTCTCTAGTTTTGCTTAATTTAATTAAATGTTTTTGCAAGTTATGTTAATTTCCGCATTGTTAGGCTTACCTAGTTATAGGAACTAGGTGCCATCACGACATGTTCATGGAGGGTGAACTGGGTTCGTGACACTTAGAATGGTCTTTATTGAACCAAGTCCTCCCACAGTTTCCCACTTTACTTTTCTAGATATTTCAATAAAGTTTTCATTCCTGCTTGCATTAGCCACAATGTCACCCTCAAACAAATCTTTCTCAGCCACAACCTTTTGTAGATCTTTACACTAAGGAACTAGGTTCCTCCACAACATCTTTATCAAACTCAACCACTGGAATGTGTTTATCATCCATAGCTTCCCCCTATTTCATCAACCTTTTTTTTTAATATTCTGCTTACTCTTCTGCAAGGCAGACTCAAAAGCCTCATTCTTTTACAAACACTTGGTTTGGTTCAACTATAAGAGAATCAGGTTCTTCAACGGATTTATTTTATGACAGTGTAATGAACCGGAGACTCAAAAAGCACAGAGTTCTTTCATCCCCTAAGAATGGAGTTTCATCCCCGAACAGAGGAGAAGTAGGGTTTGTAACATATGGAAGGGAGACTGGAGATGAGGTGACTGGAGATGAGGAGGAAATCTGTATGTGTACAGTAGGATCAGAGATAGTGAAGAAGTGGGTTTCTGGTGATGGTGTTAAGGAAGGAGGAGATGTGGGAGTTATGTTGATGGCAAGACAAAAAGATGATTATTTGTTGGCCATGGTGAGATAAGTGGTAGAGAGTTCTGAAGGAAAAATTAAAGTGATTTAGAGGGCGACAATGGTTTAGAACTGCTGGTCTGAAAAGTTGGATAATTGCAGTTGAATTAATTTTGCTATCCTTTTTCTTTGAACAAGCATGTGAAAAACACATTACTACTAACTTGTGGTGCAGCAACCAGGTTATTGACCTATTTTTGAAAAAGAGTTTTTGCAGCTCTCCTCCGAAGTTCAACACTGTACCTTTAGCTTCTATGATCATCATGCGTGTTTACCTACAATGGTATAGATGTGAGTTAGGCCTAGTCAGAAAATACTTTAGCCAATTTTACCTTAGTGTGACTATCATAGTCATGTCAGCAGAACCATGTTCTCAAGTACGTTTAAGTAATCCCAGCTCCATCTTGTTTCTCAAAAGTGTTCCCTGCTCAGAGCTTTGGTAAAGATATCTATAATTTAATCTTCTGTGCAACAGAATTTTATACAAATAAGACTCATTTTCCACATAATTTATGAGAAAATGGTGTCTGACATTAATGTGCTTACTTTTCTTGTGTTGAACTAGGTTCTTTTCCATGTTGAGAGCGCTGGTGTTGACACATAGAAGTGGTACACAATCAATGTATACACCAAAATCTTCTAATTATTGCATGATCCACAGTGAATGAGCACATCACGAGGCAGGTGCAACATATTATAAAGGATATTACAGAACCAGGTTCCGTGTGCCCTTAAAATATCTCAGAATTCTCTTAGCAGCCTTCAAATGAGATTCCTTAGAATTTGATTGGAATCTTGCACATAATCTTACACCAAATATAATGTCTGGGCTGCTGGCAGTAAGGTATAATAGAGATCCAATGATTACCATGCTTCCATGTCAAACCTTTTTAAGAGTTCTTTGATGTATTTCTTCTAACTGATATACGTTCCCTTTATGGACTGCTTCACTTGATGACCCAGGAAGAGATTCAGTTCCCCATCATAGTCATTTCAAACTCACTTCCCATGAGTTTAGCAGATTTTTCACATAATGAATTAGTTGTAGCTCATAATATGATGTCATCCACATAAATCTGATCAATGAGCGTTCCTTCCCCGTTTCTTAAATGACAATGTATTGTCAATCTTTCCTCTTGTGAAGCCATTTTCCAGGAGAAACTGGATAGTCTCTTATACCATGCTCTAGGGACCTGCTTCAATCCGTATAGTGCCTTATCAAATTTGAATACATGTTCAGGATGTACATGAAATTCAAAACCTGGAGGTAGCTCGATATAGACTTCTTTCTTGAGAAAACCATTCAGGAAGGAAATCTTCACATCCATTTGGAATAGGGTGAATTCCATATGTGAAGCAAACGCAATGTGGATCCTAATAGCTTCTATGCGAGCTACTAAAGCAAAAGTCTTATCATAATTGATCCTTTCCTCCTGATTGTATCCTGGACAATAAGCCTTGCTTTGTTCCTTGTAGTATTTCCATGTTCATCCAGCTTATTCCTGAATACCCACCTGGTCCCTATGATGGTTCTATCTGAGGGTCTAGGTACCAGGTGTCATTCCTTGTTTCTTTCAATATTGATGTAGTTCCTCTTGCATTGCACTGGATTTCCCTGCACTCCTTGTTCTGTTACTTGTGAAGTGCCTTGCACTGCATCTCCAACTCTTTCTTTAGTGGCAGTAATTGAAGTACCAGGTTCCTCTTGAGAAGTGGAAGAGGATGTTACGTTGTCTTCACTAGTCTCTTTCATCTGACTCATCATATCAGTCTTGCCATTTGATACATCAGATATTTCCCAGGGACCAAAAGTGGTTCATTATCTTAATCATCACTATTTCCTCCTAATTAGAGGAGGATGTCTCGTTGAATAGCACACGAACACTTCTTTCCACACAGTGTGCCATTTTGTTGTAGACTTTGTTGGCTTCGCGTTGAGGGGAGTATCCCAGAAGGATTCCTTCATCGCCTTTTGCATCAAACTTCCCAAGCTGGTCCTTCCTGTTATTAAGAACATAGCATTCTCATCCAAAGGTTCTCAGATGATTTATCTTTGGTTTTTTTCCATTGAGTAACTCATAGGGGGTTTTGTTCAGGAGAGGTCTGATCATGCACCTCTTTTCATTCCTGCTCAGTATTCCCATAGGAATTGCATGCTCCATGTTCTTTGAGCTTTGAATTTGACAGACCATGGACTAGGTCCTTCTTTATCAATATATCCAGAAGTGAGAAACTTGTATCCCCCAATCCTGTATGCCATGTCTTCAAATCATTATCAACTGCATTCAAGCAGCTCATATCACCAGCTTAGACCCGAACTTCTACCTTGTTTTCTTCCCCATCCCTAGAATGTACCCCTTCTTTCCATTTTCTAAGGGTACATCCCTTCCTTGCAGGGCTTTCAGTGAGAGAAAATCCATGGTATTTCCAGTCATGTGCTTTGATCATCTATTGTCAATGATCCATTGTAGTCCGCCAACCGTTCCCTGCACATCTAAATTATGGGTTAGATTTAGGAACCAAAACTAGTTTAGGTCCCTTGTTATGATGGATGAGATGGATAAGGGCTTTTCTAGTCCATGCATGCAACACTGGTTTCTTGCGAGCCTGTTAGTAGTCACTTTGTCAGTAAGCACTTTGTTTTTCTGAACATATTGAGCCCTGGCCTGGCAATTTTCGTTGAAGTACCCATTGTTCCCATAGTGGGTACACAACCAGTTATCAAGAACTGTGACGTACTTGCTGTGAGGGTTGTAAGGAGTTTTCTCCTTTTGGAACCCGATTCCCTGCTTGTTTCCACTATTGTTGAAGTACATGGCAGTGACAACATCTGAGGACTAGGTCCACTTGAGAGATTTCTCAAGATCACTTTTTACTCTCTTCAATTCAGCTTGAATCTGCCTATTTTTCTTGAGTTCACCACATATCCTAGTTCTAGCTTCTTTCAACTCATTTTCAAGCCTAATGTGTTCCTCACTGGCTATATTCTTTTCCAGAATTTTCAGGTTTTTACTTAGTCTGAGGTTTCACTATTGTTTCCCTTAGGTCTGTAATTTCGACCAAACAGACAATCACTCTCTTCAGTTGTGTTCCAGCTGTATAGTTGACTTGTACTTTTGTCAGGGGATCACCAAGGGATTAGGTTCCTGATCTGGTACTTGACATTAAATTTGCTAAATCATCAAAACAAAAGGCAAAGATATTGAAAACCTATCAATTAATATCCCCAAGTTGTCTAGGATTTGATATTTGGTAGTTTATTTAATTCATGTCTAGTTAGGTTTTATTTACCAAGTTCATATTGGAATAGGTTTGGTTAGTCTAGTCAATTTGAGTTTGTAGTATGATAAATAGGGGTGCTACTACATATTTTCTATTGTGGAGAGGTAGTTAAAATGTAGAGAGATTCAAGAGTTTATGAGTAGTGGAAAAAGCCTCCTACTAAGTTTTCTCCCTAGTTTGATAAATTTCTTCTATATATTTTTTTCTAAATATTTTGCTTGTGCCTAAATTGTTGTTCGGGGTATTTCAATCCTTCAAATTGGTATCAGAGCCTGAGTGAGATCCTGTCAGAGTCTGTGGGAGATCCTAAAAATTATGGATACTTTATTACCTAATTGTCATATTTTTATGTTTGATGGCAAAAGTAATTTTGAAATTTGGTATCAAGAGATAAAGATATTTTTAACGCTATTGGATTGTGGTACACCATTGATGAAGGATTTGAGGAACCCCCAGAAAGTACAATGTTGACGGGTGATGCAGCTACGCAATTGGAGAAGAAGAGACATTTAGATTATAAGGCATGCTACTATCTCGACATCAAGGTCGAATTATATGTATCTAAAAAGTATTTGCATGCAATGTCATCAAAGGAGGCTTGGAAAATTTTGGTAAAATCATATCAAAAAGTTGCTGGCATAAAGAAGGAGAAACTGCAAAAGTTTAGGAGTCAATTTGAGTTGGCTCGTATGAGAGCAACAGAGTCTGTCAAAGAATTTTTTACGATAATTGAAGAAATAGTGGTCTAAGGATAAATGGAGAAGTATTGGAAGAAGATAAAATTGATGAAACGTATTGCAGTCTCTAAGTTTAAAGTTTAACAACAAGAAAGTTATTCTTGAGGCTACCAAAGATCTTAGCACTCTCGGACTTGATTAAGAAGGTGAATTGGTGACATATGAGAGATCACCGAATCAACAAAAAAATGAGACATTGGAGGAGGCGTTAAAAGAAAAAGATTATCAACCAAACGTAAAAGAAGACACATCAAAGATAACGAAAATAAATCGAGAATGCCAAAATTCAGAAATAGAGGAGAAAAGAAGAAAATGTACATGTAATTTTTGTTGTGACAGAGATTCCATTGAAAGCGAAGAGAAGTCAACTTTTGTTCAAATTGATCTGCCAAAAATTTCACCGATTGTTAAAAAGGAAGATTTGGTTGCAAAGGACGTTCATCCAAATGAGGTTGGTGTTTCACCTGAAAAGTTATTTGATAGTATTGAAGATGAACCTATTAACGAAAAAAGCAAGATGGTTCATCAAAAGAAGTCTGTGATGATCTGCACAAGATTGAGGCAAAAATGGCTTGTGATCCAGAACTATAACACATGATTATATATATTGAAGATGTAATGAATTTTATGCCATTGTTCGAGATTACATGCTTCAAGGAGCACAACGATATATCTATTGGTGGCATTACTCTACAAACTATAGAATATTCAATTGGAGTTGAATGGGTATACAAGTTAAACTACAAGGCAATTACAGAAGTAGATGATTTCAAAGTAAAAGAAAAATATGTAGAATCGACAAAGTTACCAGTCCCATCTCTAACCAACTTCAATTTTTCTTCAACAAGCGTCAAAATTAATTTGGCTTTATCCATATTAAATCTCTTTAAAATGTCACCAGCATATTTTGTCTGAGAGATAATTATTCCACTAGCTAATTGAGATACCTTAACGCCAAGAAAATAAGATATTGAACCCAAATCATTCATCTCAAACTGGCTAATCATTGCTTCCCTAAACTCAGAAATTAATTTAGGATTATTGCCAGTAAAAATTAAATCATCCACATGTAAGCACACAATGAGAATATCTTTGCCAGTCTTGAATTTGATATATAAAGTATGCTCATATAGACATCTCTGAAATTCATGTCCAATAAAATAAGAATCAATACGAGTGTACCAAGCTCTAGGTGCTGCAACAGGTAGTGCTACACAAGCGTTGTAGTTAAGAAGAATTCTTGAATTTCTTTGACACAAGCAAGATAGTCCTACAATAATTTTTTTGTGATAGCAAGTCCACAATTGAGTTAACAAACAATCTAGTTTTTCATGGGCGTATCAAACACATTGATATCGAATTTTACTTTATTCGTGACTCGGTTCAAGACAAAGAGATAGTTATTGAGTATTGCAAGATTGGAGAGCAAGTTGCTGATGTTTTCACTAACCCACTACAATTGGAGTTATTCATCAAATTTGATCATGCCCAACATCTTCTTCAACTTGATGAATAACTCCAATTTTAGTGGCTTTGTGACAACATCAACAACTTGCTCTCCATTCTTGCAATACGCAATAACTATCTCTTTGTGTAACGAGCCGACCAGTCATTTTGTATTTTAGAACCCCGTTCCCTTAAATAAAACTTTCCGCGCTTGCATTAGCTAATTTATAACTTGCGGGGATGGTTGGTTCGGGAGTTGGAAGAGTTTTGAGTAAAATATGTCCATTTACTTCTTTAAAATTTTATTAAAAGGCTAAGTTTGACATCGGTCAAATTTTTAGGAAAACGAACCTGGATTCATGATTTGATGATCCCAGAGGGTCCGTGGGAAAATATGGGACCTGGGTGTATGACCGGAATCAAATTACGAGGTCCCTAGCCCGAGTAATAAATTTTTATTTAAAATTGTTTAATTGAAGTTTTAAAGAATTAGAGAAACTATGTAATCCTTGATTCCCTAGGTATCGTGCTTGGATTTTGGTTCTGAAGCTTGTTGCAGGTCCGAAATATTATTTAAGGCTTGCCCGTAAAATTTGGTGCCAATCCGAGTAGTTTAAGGGCGTTTTGACCCGTTAGCGAAAATTAAGAACTTGAAGTTCAATAGTTTGATCCATATGGTTTTAGGGGGTGATTGCAACATTTAGCGTTGTTTTGAGTGTTCTGAGGGTTAGAGTAGGTCCGCATCATGATTTCTGACTTGTCAGTATGTTCGGGTGGGGCTTGGGAGCCCTGAGTGTCAAACGAGTGATGTTTGAGCGAGGTAGGAAAATTGAGGAATAGCTGAAGGTTGCTACTTCTGTCATAACTGCATCTGCGGTTCTAGGACCGCATAAGTAGTACCGCATATGCGGTCAAACGATTGCAGAAGTGACCTGTCACGATCCGGATTTCCCACCATCGGGATCGTGATGGAGCCTACTCGTGGTAGCTAGGCAAGCCAATTTACTTACCGTTTCCATTAGTAAAACCATTTTGTTGTCAATTTATAGCATCATTAATAATAACAACAATATTTGCGGAAGTCTAATTTTATAAGTCTGAAATAAATAAGAAATGCTCAACAATATTCTCTACCAAGATTTGGTGTCACATACTCACAAATCACTAAGAATAAACTACATATAAAGGTCTGAAAGAAATATAACAGCTGTTTGTCTCGAAACAATGAGGCAACAGTATAAATGAAAAACATAAGAAGAGACGCCGGGCCTGCGGACGCCTGCAAGCTACCTCAGTCTCGTGATAATAAAATCCTGCTCCCGAACTGCTGCTACTGCTGCTGCTCAAAACCTGGACCTGTGCAAAAATGCACAAAAGTGTAGTATCAACACAACCGACCCCATGTGCTGGTAAGTGTCTAGACTAACCCCGGCGAAGTAGTGACGAGGCTAGACTGGACACCATATAAACCTGTGCAGTTATAAATATACAGCGGAAATCGAATACCAAGTAATTAACAACATGGGAGGGGGAAACATGCTATGGGGAGATACAATTAGCAGTAATCCTGAGTAACAACCAAACAGCTTAGAGTCCACAATGAAACAAGAAGTCAATATTCAGACATAACCACAGATATCAACAACTGTTGCGGCGCGCAACCCGCTCCATAATTACCATTGTTGCGGCGTGCAACCCGCTCCACATATCACTGTTGCGGTGTGCAACCCGACCCATATTATTTATCATTTATCATTGTTGCGGCGCGCAACTCGATCCTCAGTATCAT